>OZ018329.1:52201460-52281460 GCA_963969495.1 Ceratothoa steindachneri
TGGATGTAAGTGAGAGAATTGAAAGGATAGTGGCTGGAACTGAAAGGGATGCAGTTGTTTTACATGTGGGAGTGAATGACATAGGGAAAACTATGTTGGAGGAGCTAGGGTCTAGATATGGCTATTTGTTAGGAAAGTTCTGGTATATTAGAAGGAAGTGTGTAGTGTCAAGAATTTTACCTAGGCTTAAGAGTAGGCATTGAGTGAATCTCACACGCAGTTGGCATAAATGAGAGAGTGATAGTATGTGTCTAGAGTTTTTGGATACATGTAGTAAGTTTTTGGAAGGGAAGATTTCTATACAATGGATGGGTTGTACTTGAGTCGCAAGGGTGTGAAAGTGTTAGTGACAGTCTTGAGGGAAGTATAGGTATAGGCTGTCAGGGCCAGTAGGGGTGAGGGTATTCAGATGAATTTGGAGAGCACTAGGTGGGGGAAATGAGCAGAGGACTAGGAATGTAAAGTGTAGTAATGATAAGACCATGGGGAATGATAGAATGAAAATATACTACACAAATAGTAGTAGCATAAGGAATAAGATAGGTTTGTTAAGAGGGCTAGTGTGTAGAGAATTTGGATGTTATTGTGATAACAGGTATGGCTTGATTTAGCTGGAAAGAACTTTATACCTGAGGTCCAGATTGATGGTTATATTTCATACAAATAGGAATAGGAGGAAAGGAGGACAGATGATTATTTATTGTAGAGATGATCTCCATTGTACTGAAAACACAAATTAAAACACGCTAACACAGAGTCTTGTCCTCTGTGGCAAGAGATAAAGTGTGTACAGAGAAGTAATCATGTGTGTATTATGGGTGATTTTAATAATAGAAATATTGACCGGGAAGCTCTTATTGATGATCATGAGGCTTAGAAATTTTTGACAATGGTACCAGATAATTTTCTTAAACAGGTTATAAACTAACCCACTAGTAATAATGATGTATTGGATTTAGTTTTAACAAATAGGGAGGAAGGTATTACCGCTAAAGAGATTGGAGGAAATTTGGGAAATAGCGAGCATTGAAAAATTAGATTTAAGTTAAGATGGAACAGGGTTATCAGTAGAATATATAAGGTAAAAATCCCAGACTTTAGAAAAGCAGATTATAGTGGTCTGAGGAGGTACCTGGAGACGGTTGTTTAGGGACTAGTGAGTGAGTAAGGTCAGACACTGAGGTGTCAATAAGAGCAGTTGAGGCGGAACATAACCCCAAGGTAGAGAGGAATGGTGTTGATGAGGAATATGAGATTGATTAAACAGTTAATTTCCAGATAGAATATGAACATTACATATAGAGAGATTAGAGCAAAGTCTGTTGAGCCTAAATACAGTGCTCAACAAAAGCATAGGCCGAGTATGTGTCAGACAAGTTTCAGCATGATAAAAGTGTCTTAAAAAAATATTAATCTTACCCTTAATACTTTTTGGGGCATCCTTTGCGTTTCTTGACATCCCTCAGGCGTCGTGGCATGGACATAGCAAGATCATGTAGCTTCTGGGTAGGTATAGCATCCCAACAAGCCCTAATTTCCTTCTCCAACTTGGGGAGAGTGCTGATGTCCTTCCCTTGTAACTGCCCTGCTTTCCCCATAATAAGGGCACAAACACTCCCAAACTACAAAAAACCCAGTCACAAAATGGCGTCAGTCAGGAGAACACAACAGCACAGTCCTCTCACTACCGCAGACAAGCTGACACAGCATGTGCTGGCAGGGTGAGCGGAAAACTGAGGGATGTAGTGACCATGCAGCTGGCCCAAACTTCTGACTAAATTAAATCACCCTCATCTATACCATTCTTTTTATAACATTAGTTTAGTCCACCCTGCTCACCCGGCCTAAACTTTTGTCGAGCACTGTAGATGTCAATAAAATTAAGCATTAAAAAGGGCATTTATAGGAAAATAATAAATGGTGACGATCAATTAAGACAAAGATATAATGAGGTAATTTTGGACATTAAACAAGTTAATTAGGGTATCAAAAAGGAAATATGAAACTAAAGTTGCAAATAAGGCAAAGGAAGATCCCAAAGGTTTTTTTCAATTATACAGAACTGTGACTAGAGATAAAATAGACCCACTAAAAACTACAGATGGAGAGTTAGTGAATGATAGTGATGCCACCGCTAGGATGCTAAATATGTAATTTTTTTCAATATTTACACTCAATGATTCTCTAATTGTACCTGAGGGGGACCTTGGTCTTCAGTGGTAATAATGAGGAGAAATTAGAGGCTATTTTAATTACAAAGGAGATTGTGTCAAAAGGAATAGATGAAGTCGAATGTTGTAAAACACCAGGCTTGATGAGGGTTTTCCTAGGATTTTGAAGGAATGTAAAGATATGCTAAATGAGCCCCTAGCATGCCTATTTAGAAAATTGTAGAGGCTAGCATTGTACCAACTGCATGGAAGAAAGCTAATGTAATATAGTGGTACCTCAGTATAAGTCTAACTTGGTATACGTCCTATTTAGACGCAAAAGAAATTTGTTTGGTATATGACCTTTGTTTGGAATATGACTCGCTTGCTAGAACTTGTATGAGTCAAAATGAGTCACGGCACTGCATGCTAACCTCTCTTGAGACAAAGCCATGACTGCCCACGAGCGTTACTATGTCAGTTGCTACCATTCACTGATCAACTTGCTCTATAACTCTGTGAATTTTTACCCGATTGTGTTTTTTCTCATAAACTTTTGGTAAATTCATTAACCATGAGTTCTAATAAAGTTACGCAACTTTAAGTTCTTCTCAACCATCTCCCATCTTCTTTGCCAAGCAGGTGAACTAATTAGTTTATGCATATAATGCACGAATCTCAAAAAGGGCACATTTTGAATAATGTGCGATGAACTAATTAGTTTTAGATTAAAAACCTGTGTAACATTTTTGATGCAATTATCCAATCCTGAGAATTTTGATTTCCAAGAAGTACACACATTCCACAATGAGAAAAGCAAAGCAACAAAGAAAATGGTTAGAATCACCATGGAGGTGAAAAAAAGAGATTGTTGAAAAGTATGAAGGTGGTATGCATATCCAAGAATGACGGTATCTACGATTGTGAAAAACAGACATTTTTAAATCAGCTAATGTTGTGAAGGGGGTGAAATTGATTACCAAACAAAAGTCAAGGACATTAGAGCATGTTGAAAAATTGCTTTTGATAACAGAAAAACAGGCAGTGATTTACAAAAAAGCAAAACTCATATATACATGCTGATCTTTTGAAAAACAAGGCAGGAACGAGCTAAGAAAGTAAAGTGTTTAAAGCCAGCCATGTCTGGTTTGATAATTTTAAGAAGTGGTCTGTCATTGTGTGTTGTGACGGGTGGATTGGGAGCCAGTGCTGATAAAGATACTAGTAAGCCCTCGACTCTTCTCAGTAGGGTAAACTGAGGTTAAATTTTCATTTATTTCATCTAATTGCTTTTGTATTTATGTATTTTATTAAGCAGTGTTTAAATTATCTTATACAACCCCATCAATGTATATTATGCCGAATAACAATAGGATTTTTTTCATGGGAATCTATTAATCATTTTTCTTTTATTTCTTATGGGAAAAATTTGTTTGGTATAAGTCCAAGGATATGGAATGGATTAAGGACATATACTGAGGTACCACTGTACCTATATTTATGAAGGGGGGATAAAACCATTACTGACCAGTGAGTTTGATATCACTGGTGGGGAAAATGATCCAATCTATAATAGCAAAATTATTAGGGATCACTTAGATAAACATAAGCTGATTAATGAATCTCAACATGGCTTTACTTGGGGTAAATTGGGTTTGGCTGATTTACTGTCTCCTTTAGAAAGGTGTAGGGTGCTGCTTATAGAGATGAGAATTACAATATTGTTTACTTGGATTTTAGTAAGGCTTTCATCAGGGTGCCACACTCACAACTTTTGAATAAAAAAGTGCGTGGGATCGATGGAAGTATTTCCATCGAGTGGGGGCATGTTACCTGCGGGGTTCTTCAGGGGTCAGTGCCACCTTCCACACACACTCACTCTGCCCACTCATCATCCTCACTCCTATCTAAACTATTAACTAATATCTTCTCTCTGATTCATTCTCTTAATCACCTTTCTAAGCTCACTAGCTTCTAACCTAAGAGATGCATTCTTACTCATTACCAAGCATATAACACACTAATAAAATCTTGCATTCCTCAACATACCACATGAATTGCACAATACATATAGTCCTGCCATATTTTCAATTCAAAGTTTGCATCAGAAGTCCTACTTATACTTACTTGAATACTTGAAGAAGGTGCGCGGACCCCGCCTGGTCATCTCATTGTCGAGACTGACATCCTCTTCTCGCTAATTCAGTCACAGAGTTGCTGTGAGCCCGGGGGAGACCAGGTACTGGTGGCTCGTTGGGTAGAGAGAAGAGAAACTTGGTTAGCTGCATCTTGAATGCATTAAGACTTACAATCAATGTCGGCTCTAGTGGCAGAGGGAGTTCCACAAATGTGGACCTACTACAGTGAAAGAGGAGTCGTGCTTCGTTAGAAGTGCTGGGTTAGAGCCTCTTAGTGGGGGTATAACTGCTTGTATGCCCAGTCTTGATTGGGGATGGAATTTTATTTGGGGATCTTTGGGACATACATCATGTAGTATCTTGTAAATATTAATTATAATAAAACGTTCCCTCCTTCTTTGTAAGGACAATTATTTATTTGTATTTAGTTATATTTAAAGTTAAAATTAAAAACCCATGAACTAACAAACTAGTCTGAGCCTTGCAAAAGTTAACAAATGTCCCAATGGAGGATAGGTACGAAGACCTAATTCATCCAAATACCAGAGGAAAAATTAAACTGCTAATATTCTAATATTGGTCTTGGATTTAATTCTCTTTAATTTGCCCCAATTTTTTTCAAAACACTTAAATGACAATTTATGCTGTGAACAAATGCGACATGGAATGTAAACAAAGGGTTGACTCAAAAGGTGTGTACAAAAGGCTAATCAATAGCTTAAGAGGCATCTCCTGTTCCCATCACCAAGTTCAGTCCAACCAAATATCCCTCAACCATAAAAATATCCATCTAATCTTAAAACTCTCCAGGGAGGACTCTTCTATCATATGACTAGTGAGCCTATTCCATTCATTTACCACTCTATTTATAAACCTAATCTTTGCCAGCTTAAACCCATTGTTATTTATCCTATCCTTTTCACTAAAAATAAACCTTGCCTTTCTCTCCCCTATTATAACCCATTTGAAGACTTCAATCAATTTCTCTTGAACTATTCTTCTTTATAATGTATGTAGATTTAATTTCCTAAGCCTTTCACCATAAGGTAAGGTCCTCATCTTAGTCATGCTTCTTTGCACTGATTCAAACAAACAAATATCCATTCCATACAATAAGATGATATAACTAATATTCAATGTTGCCTGCTTCTAGCATCGATGATATAACAAAGTCTAGGTATTACTTGAGCACCAGTGATCTTTACCCCCTCTTTAATGAAGATGAGGGGTATTTATTAGCCTATTGATGTTGTGCCCACCCACACCATCACCGAAGCTGTCTTCTGAAAGATCTGCTATTCAATCAGAAACTCCTTTTTTTTGTGCACAAATGCACATTTTGTGTGTTGTGAGTAGCCTGGATAATGAATAAGCTCATCTTTCCACAGAATTGGAGGCTACGAGTCATCAAGGAGCTATTGGGGAAGCAGCTTTGCTCTTTCAACTCTTCTTTTTGGTTAGGTTGGAAAGCAAGTCTCCTTTCATTTAAATGGACAAAGTTTCAGAAGATCTTTTGTCGATTTTTGCATGTTCAAATGGCTTACTTTGGCCAAAAAAGCAAGTTCTCTGGCACTTCTTGGATTTCTCCTGATCTTGATGAGGGTTGGGGTCCTTACTCTTGGAAGACAACTGCCTGTCTCTAAAATGTTTAATAGCTTTAAAAAAAACAGATCTAGTAACAGTGAGTTAAATATTTTAAAAAGATCGCCTCTTGTCTTCCCACTTTTATATGGGTAGTCAATTGCTTCATATTTTACAGTCATATTTCTAAATGTGTTGTTTTTATAAATTTACAGTTTGATTCACAAAATTCAATAAATTCTGGAAGAGAACCTGTAAAAAGTAATGAATTAATGGTATTTAAAATGATTTGTTAAAATCAGTATCTTCCTGTTTTCACTCTTTAGATGTCTTCTTGAGGTGTTTGTAAGATATTTTCTGGCACTTTTCTTCCTTGATACAAAGCTTTTGGTCTCTTGATATCATTTTAGTGTGGTTTGGACACCATATCTTGAATATTTTTTTTAGCAATTTCTACTTGTAATAACTCTTGTCTATGGAAAAGTTGGATTTGTGCACTCTGCTTTTGTAAGTTATTTAGATTTAATCAACATTACTTATTTAGAACAATATTGAATACAAAATAGTTATAAATTTAAGTTGAAACAAGAAATATTGGTTAAATTCTGATTTTAGAAAACTTAGCATTTTATTAATTACACACCTTTTAGTAAAATACTAAGTAATTCCCACACATTAACAAAATATTCACACCTATTGGTAAAATACACACATATTTCTGAAAATATGATAAAATCTAAAAAGTTAGATTGTGTTGATTATATAAATCTATGAGTGGTGCTTTAAGCTTTTGGCCAAAGATCTATACATTAAGGTTTACAGATTATTACTTTGATATAAATACAGCAATCTTGTGTGTCCTCTCATTCAATATGATGACTGTTACTCACCTTTTTGGCACCACTGTGCTTAAACAATCATGGAACTTCTCTCTACCCGAGGAAAACACTCAAGACAGATGCCCACTTCAAGTGTGCCTAATGCAAGACCATAAACATCTCCATTGAGATGCCTTCAAAAGGGATACAACAGGAAATTTTTAAGCCACCTTTGGGCATACACACAATGAACTTTGTTTGGAAGTGTTCACACAAACAGCCTCTCATATCATTATGGCGGTATACTATGCATCTTCTACACTTTTCCAACATGGTTTGAGACTCGGAAGTATGGGGGAGGGGATAAAATCCTGACTTCAGTCTGGCAGCAAAGGATACATGCACTTTAATCCCTATCTAAGTTTTATTTTCCCAACATAAACAAAATGACATTTATAGCAATTATGTACAAAGTATTGCTTGGTGATGCTTCAGCTTTACAAATGTAACAAGTATGTACAATATAATGATAGTGTCTTAGAATGAATGCCAACTGGAGGCTGTATTTTCAGTACAGTTCTTGCTTGGGCATCCTTCAGCTTTACAAATGGATTGATGACAAATTGACTTGAGTGATAGCTTTATAAGTCTTTCTTCCATTTAGTTCAATGAAGAAAAAGGGGAGTAGGGAGGATTGGGAAAGGTAAGACATCCTTCAGTTTGGCACCAGCCTCCTGTAATTCAAGATTCATAAACTGGTGGAATTTTCAGTTTGATAATGTAGATAATTTATAAAGTGGTCATTTTATTGAATTGTTGTTGCGAAGATTTAATTTCTCTCAACTTGAGTGGAAAAGAAGTTAGATTAATTTATAGCAGATAAGCTGTAAAGCACTTATACCAAAAGAAGAAAGTGGAGTTACTGTTTGTCATGACCATTGGTAGATTAAGGAAACTCTATGCAATTTTTTGCTTTAATTGATTGGAAAGAGAAAGAAATGAAACATAAATTACAATAAGGCAAGAGGCAGAATGTACCTTCTAAAGAAGAGGCTAGATATGACATTGGTATTAAAGATAGACATTTTAGGTTCAAGGAGAGCAGGTGCTGTATTTCATACATCCAAACTTTGCAAGTCACTTAAGGCCCAAATCTTGGTATATCTACACTCCAATTTATGTCTGTATAACCTCTGGAATAACAGAGAGAGTTTGCAACAAATCACAACACTGTCACTAGCTACACAAATTCAGCTCACCTCTCAAAAGCTGTTGCCCCCCCCCCCCCAAACCATATATCCTTAATAAATTTAAATCTAATACAAATACTAGGCTTGCTCTGTTTAGTGGCAGTGTCTATATGATGTCATTGAGTGATGTTTGGTCCAGTAATATTTGTCCCAAAATTATTGAACACTATTTTGTAGTAGTTTAAAGATTTTTATTTGTTATTACTTTGCTCTCATAGTGTTGCAGTTAAGGGGTTAAAATACCAAACAGCTTTACTAATATCAAGTAGAAGTTGCTTTTTGAGTTAGATAATCAAACAGCTCAAGTAAATAATATTCAAACTTGTTAATGATTGAACACTATGATAACACAGAATTTTTCCTTGTATAGGGTTACTCTAATATGGAATAACTCCTCGTCACAAGTAGTTAAAATCACTTCAATCAATATGTTTAAGAATAGACTCTAAATATTACTATAACTTTAAACATATTAAAACTCTTAAATGTATTTAACTGATACTCGATTCGTACCTCTTTTTATCAACTATGGTCCTCTGCCATCCTTCATTTAGGATTTAAAGTCAATAAGGACCTGCTTTCACAAACCTGAATTAAAAGAAAAATACTTATGCATTATAATACATATATAAATCAAGTATATAGACATATATAGTGAGCTTAGGGAATGAGATCCCAAAGAGAGCCCTGTAACTCTTAAAGATAAGGTTTTTTATAATATTTTGTGCATTGAATAAAATAAGAGAGTTCCATATTTATAGAGTAGTATAAGTAGGCCTTCAACTTAAAAACAACCTTCAAGAGGTTATTTTATGGACTGTGGAAAGCTTTGTTTTATAACCTTAAAAAAATATATCAAACTTTTAACTTTACTCTTTTAAATAATGTTTGTATGAAAGAAATAAAATATTAAGAATGTGTCTCTCTTTCCTATGGGCACCATTTTCCTTGATTAACCAGTATATATATAAAAAAAGAAGAAAAATCTCACTTCTCATTCACCCCAGACAGGAAGAAAGGAAGAATTAAAAAATAGATATGCAAAGTGAAGATTCGTACAAATAAATGGAAAGGATGGCACATACATAAACCATTCACCAGAAAGCCTGTACAGTACCGTCACAAACTAGAGAACAAAATACCAAAATCTAGATTTTCTTTAATACTCATTTTCCATAACAATTGCTCTGTATATTCTTTGAAATTTGCCTCTGATAGTGTTCAAGTTTTGCAGAGCAGTGGCTAAAAAAGGTTGAGGAAGGTAATGTGTATTCAAAGAAAAGATGTCTAAAAGTTTCACTTTACATACAACACTGTCCCTCATATACTGTAGACTGCTACTGATGTTATTACTAATTTATCTGCTTTCCAAGATGAGTTAAGGTTGACTTCATAAAGAAGGTTATCCAGTGTAAAAGTGAAGGATTAAAATTTAAAGTCATTGTAACTAGTCAAAAAGTGTGATTACATGCAAAATTTAGCTCCATGTGGATACCAGGTCATGCTGGTCAATGAAGAAAATGGGTTAGCTTTGAAAAATGATTCTCATGGAAGGTCACCAGGTGTAAGGATGTCAATAAAGGGTCACTTTGAGACAACAGCTGGTATTTCATGTCAAGTTACAAGAACAGTAAACTGAATATTGTGTTACAAGACACTCTCATGTAGTTTAAGAGAGGTGGCTTTCATAGGACAGCACCCTTGCTAAGAAACCATTCATAAGTAAAAAGAATATAATGACTAGGTTGGCCTTCGCTACTAAGCATTTTTTGAGGAGTGCTGAAAAGTGAGAATGTGTGTTTTAGTGGCAAAAGCAAGTTTAATTTGTTTGGATCTGATGGAAAGCAGCATGTAAGTCACCATGCAGGTGAAGATTGAATTCCAAATGCCCCAAAATGATGGTTAACTTGGAGGTGGCACTGTTATAGTATCAAGTATATTTTCAAGTGATAGTCTGTCCACTTGTCTGGTTTCTCGTATTGTAAATGCTGCGGTATACAAGAATATGTTTCAGTAACATATGATCCTTTTCTCTGTACATCAGGAGTATGCGAGTCTTTCATATACGACAATGCTCTGTGCCACACAATTAAGACAGTGAATCAGTTCTTGAATGTTGAAAATATCAGTAATGAACTGGCCTGTTTAGACCCTTGATTTAAACCAAAGAAAGTTTTAACTTAGAAACTGACATGTTGAAGATCATTGGCAAAGAATGGAATGAGATCATGTCCATTGCAGCAAAATCGTGAGGTCCTATAGCTGAAAATGTGCTCGTCATTCAGAACAAGGACCTGCACACTTATCAATATTTTATTCAATTGTCTAAGACAATTATTGCATTTTCTGGTTATGGCTGCATTTATACTTATCCTGCTCTAGTTTTAGATGCATCTTTTTTTTTCCTCATGATCTTTGGTAGCTGCTGTTCTATGAAATCAGAGGGAAATTTCAGAGAATGTTCTCCAATTTTCATGGAAATTAAAAGAGCACTTAGATTTTTGATATTTTGTTGTCTCTATAGTTTTGGATGGTACAATTCATCCTAACATTTTAAATTTTCTAGGAAAAAATGTTATAAGAATATTTGCACTATGAACCATTCATTATGGCATGACCTTTAGTACTTTTAGTTACATCCACTATATAGTATAGTAAATATCTTTAAAGGAAATTTTCTTTGTCTTTTGTACTGTTTTTTATAATATATACATTATAAATGAATTATCTAATTTAGTTTATTTGGTAAACTAAAACTATGCATAGGTTTGTTTGTAAAATATTTTTACTTTTATTTATTTAGGTCCAATGATAAAGGAAATGATGACAAGGAATTGAATGGCATTATTGAAGCAGAACCAAGCACAAGTGGAGTCGTTAACAAGGTAATAAATTTCAGGCTTTTTTAAATAGTTGGTATTTCCTTTGATTGCATTGCCACGACCATTCTTCTTATTATTCAGGGCTTATATACTTTGGTACTGAACCATGTTATTTAAAATATCAAATATTTTTCAATATCAACACATAACTTCTCTGCAAAAAACCTTAAGGTTAGTAAAAGTATATCTTAAGTTTTAGACCATCCTGTTGTTAATTTTAGATGTATATTTTTTAATCAAGCTATATAGGGGTATATAGTGAGTATAATAGCAGTAATGGGTAGGGCTGTCTTTGCTCGCATCTAGTTATGCTCATTAATACCACTTCCATATGAGTGTCAACTAGGCATTTGTGATGTCAAGAAGTGGGGAGTGGGAGTCAATGTGTTTAAACAGGGAGATTTAAAGATACTTGCTCTAAGACAAACATGAATGAAAATGAAAGAGTTTTGTGTGATTGAGTATGATCTGAGTGGTAGTAAAATAAATACTTTTTAGTCTTTCTTGCATACATCCTTCCCCCCTTGTTTTTGCTTTGTTGTTTAAAGTCTGTTCAGGTGTAGATCAGAGTGGTGGAAGAAAAAGTGTGGTCGTGCTTGTGAGCCATAAGTAGTAGGATGCATTGGTTGGGTATGTAATTGTGAGCTTGAGAATTATGTACATGAAGGTGACTTGCAAGGGTGAAACTGTGCAGTTGTAGTGTATAGACCATGTAATGATAGAATGAACCTGATAAAGATTCTGAAGTGACTTGGCTTGGTGCAAGTAGTGGATTGAATTGGGAATGGGTATCAATTGATGGCTGTTGGAGATATGAATGGATGAATAAGTGAAAGGATGAAATATGAAATACTGAGCTCTTGGTTCACCTGGAGAGGACATATTTGCCAAACATATCCCAATGATTTGAATAAATAGATATGGGTTGAGCAGAACATAGTGGGATAAGTTAAGAGTATGAGAGATCTTTTCCTCAAGGAGTTATGAGGAGGTGAGAACCATAAGGTCGTAAGCCCCATTTTTTTAGAAAATATAAGATAATTGTACTTAAAGTTGCTGCCTTGTTACTCAGTAAGTATAATACATATTAATGTGAGGTTTGCTACATTTTGTAATAAAAATGTATATTTTTCCTGTGTAAGTCTTAAATTTCTAAGGCTAAGGGAAATTACCCGAAAAATGAACTGTGGCAAACACAAATCAAAATAATGCAAATATCAAAAATAGGTAAAAATAACATTCTTAATACTAAAAATAAAGTAAATGCAACCACTAACTACAGGAACATTCAGAAGTCTGCTCAAGGTTTTCCTCGGCAGTATAGTGGGAGCACTATGGCACTTGAGGCATCATAGTCGATGATAGGATCCTCTCATCCTCTTTGGGTTCATCTGGGTCCATAGTGGAAACTGAGCATTCCTGCTCCATGAAGATCTTATAAAAGTATTCTGTCCAACTTTGTTAAAACAACCATCTCTGGATGGAGGGCTGACTATCCCTAGCAGCCACTGTTTTCCTTGTAAAACAACTTGTGTTTCCTTTCCACCATCGCACAATTTCTTAGACACATGCTTCTTCCAAGAACTTTCTTTTCTCACTCTTTTACAGCCTTGCAAAGGCCCAGGTACTGCCACATTCTCTTCACGATCACTGGAAGATGACATACTAATATCTTGATCACTCATTTTAACATAATCACTGTTAAATCAACGTTAAATAACAATAAGGTTGCGATGTATTCCTATGAAATGCTAGTAAAACAACATTGAGCTTTGAACTAGATGATGTTGTTTTGGTCTGGACACCATGCCCGCATTGTGCGCGAGCGCTGATTGGCCCATGAGACAATAACGCATTATGATTAGCTGGGCCATCTACACCACGTGGTTGGAGCACTGTGTTTCGCTCACTTACTCTCAATTGGCCAGCTCAGGCTCTTATTGGCTGGTGAGACGAGACTTTCTGGTTGTAAGAAAAGTGAAGATGCATGCCTGATCCAAATAAGGCAAAGTTCCCTTTACTTCTAAGGTATTTTCAACTTTGTCAGGATTATGAAGACTTATATCCAGTCATAATATGAATTCTATAAGGGTGTTCTATCTTTTTTTGTGGGAAAAACCATTTTTGGTGGGAGTGGCGCTTACGACCTTATTGTTCTCACCTCCTCATATATGCTGCAGGATTTAATTCATGTGAAAGCATTTAGAGGTAATGAGTATTGAACTATCCATCATAGGATTGTGCTATGTAAGGTTAAATTTGTTGTTGCGTGGATGAGAAGAGTTGTGGAATGGAGAATCAAAAGTTAGAGATTGTTGAATCAGTGAGAGTGGGCGTGATAATACTTGAGGGTGGGAAATGTGAAAAATTAAAAGTGAAAGTAAGGAGTACAAAAGAGAGGGAAGAAAATGCTGAATGGTTGAATTATTGTATATGGTGGAGAGCAAAAAGGAGATGCACTTGAAAATTCTTAATATTGAAAGAGAGGCTGAAAGAAAATGGCAAATGATGTATCTGGAAAAAAATAGGAATGAAGATCTGAATGGGAACAAGAAGTATTTTGAAAGGAAGTGAGAAAGCAATAAAATAGATGCGTTAACATCATGGATAAGAATGGTTGGGTAATAGTGAGTAATAAGGAAATTATATGTCAATGGCCAAAGTACTTTGTTGGGTTATGTAATGTGGGTATTGAAGATGAAATGAATGTGGATATGATTGGCTCTGTGGATGTAAAGCGAGTGATGTATCAGGACATAGGAGAAAGAGGCATTGAGCTGGAGTAGAGGATATTGTGACTGAAAATTAAAAGTGAAAAGGGTCTGGTGCTTTTGTTGTAAGGCATTTGAAAGTGGAAGTGTGACTGAAGACTATATAAATGTTGTGAGACTACTGTTGTATAAGGGTAAATGGGAGAAAAGTGGATGCAAGAACTACAGGAATATATCCGTTAAGAATAGTAGGCAAAGTTTGTGGAAAAAATTGGTTGTATGAGAGGGATAAATGAGGCATTGATAGGTCATGAGCAAGGGAAGTTTAGAGTGGATAGTTGTGTGTGTGTGTGTGGATCAACTATTTGCACTTGAGATAGCTAGCTGAAAACCCCCCCAATGGATTAGAGATGTAAATTATATGCTTAGTTCATGGATCTGGAGAAAGCTTGTGATTGTAAAGGTGGCAAGCATTGTGGAAAGTTTTATAAGGTATGGAGGTGGTAAACTATCGGATGGTGTGAAAAGTATTTATTATGAAATTCAGGCATGTTTAGGGGATAGATGGTTTTGGTGAATAGGTTGACATAGATGCAGGTGTAAGGCAAGGCGATGATGTGATGTTGCCATAACTGTTTAATATCTTTTTAGATGGAGGGGAGAGAGAAATACAAATTGGATGGAGGGAAATGGATTTAACAGTGATGACCAATGGTAAGTGTTGTGTTCTGGCTATGGTGATGACCTAGTGATTGAGAGAGAAAGATTTGAAAATTTTGATTGAGGCCTTTGACTGTGTGGTGGTTGGGGGTGATATTAGAGTCTGCTGTTACCCTTGAACAAGTGTAAAGTTTTAAATGTGCCATGGATGATTCAGATGAAGCATGGGCTATTAGAGTCAGTGAATGCTATGGTTTGAGTGTGGTAGATGCCAGGAAGCTGCATGAGAGTATGCTGATGCCATTGTAGGTGTATGGGAGTGAGTATATGGTATGGAAGAAGGAAAGATCTAGAGTTAGAGGGTAAATGGACAACTTGAAAGGGATGCTTGGTGTCTGTAGGGTAGATTGAGTGACGAAGAACTGGGTAAGAAATGTATATGGTGCGACAGTTGTGACCATGGAATGTTCTGAAGTGGTATTGGGATGTAAGAAGAATAGATATTAATAGTTTTCTAAAGAGAAAATGAGAGGATTGTGTCAGGGTGTGTGAAGGATTGTAAGGCCCTTAAAAGGTGGGTTGATTATGTGAATGAGTGTTTGGGAGAGAGACGGCTGATGGGGGAGAACATGGATGACCGGTATGATTGGTGTGGATGGAGTTGGTTTTGTGAGGATGTGTGCAGAATACCCGAGGGTGAATCCTGACTGGACAATTCAGAGCACCCCATTGATATGAAGGGGCATTCGGTGTGAACAAAATAATGGGCGTCTCTCTTCCTGATAGGGCATAAAGCTAGTAGTTTAAGTGGCATTGATGGGCACTGACCCTGCTTTCTGCTGAGGGTTGACAAAGGATCCATGACCTCTTTGATTATCTAGTTAAATAAAAAAAATTGACAATTGAAATAGTTTATATGTTTGTCATTTCCCCCCTTTCCTCAAGGTGTTGCCTGTTTAGACATACCTGGAGGAGCAGCAGACCCTCCTGGCCCATAGGCCCCCAGCAGTCTCAAACTAGATAGAAACTACCTAGGTTTTATTCCTTCTAGTTATCTCCTCAACCCTCTTTTCATCACTTTGTTTCTTCTCACCTCTTGGCTGGTGGCTAATTTTTCATGCTTGTCCCCCTGTCTTTCCTTTGATTTTTTTTTTAAACTCACAAGATGTCACTTGTACTATGCACTGGTATCTGGATGATTGTGTGCCCTCCAAGCCCCAATGACTGCACTTTGCCTTCCCAGCCTTGTAATAAGACCTGATTACAAACCAGCCACACCTTATTCGTGCAGCTGGAGACTCGCAAAAAGTGTTAAGAGGAACAAAAGAATGACTTCTTTTCTTTTTACCTCCCTCTAAACATGAGATTCTGTCTTTCCTTTTGAAGAATTACTAAAGCAAATTATAAATAAAATGTATAAATTTTTTAGAAATGCCATATATATATAGTATATAATAAGAATAAGAAACAAATATTGAAAATCACTCCAGGTAGTAAGTTTAGAAGAATCTTATTTATTATGCCATTCTTTTAAGCATTCGATGCCACCATATACCTGGTTTTTCTGGGCATCCAATGCAATGCAACACTTTCTTGTTTCTCTACATTTTGGGTAGCACACTGCATAACTTTTTTTGGATGCATTTGTGAACTACCAGGCAATGGTTCAATAGAGGCAGGAGTGCGGTCTTTTGGTCTTGCGACCACTAGTATTGCTCTAATATAAATTAGCCTGAGTGACGACTCCTTCTGGATTAATTGATGTCACCTCATTAACAGGATTATGAACACATCAGAGAATCCTCCTAAAAGCATTAGAACATATTTACATTCAAACAGAAGTAAAAGTAATGATGCCAACA
This sequence comes from Ceratothoa steindachneri, assembly GCA_963969495.1. NCBI lineage: Eukaryota > Metazoa > Arthropoda > Malacostraca > Isopoda > Cymothoidae > Ceratothoa > Ceratothoa steindachneri. The sequence continues at coordinate 52,217,513 of OZ018329.1, forward strand.
TTAACATCATCTCAATTTATAACAAGGCATGATATGATGCCAGCACTAGTCATTGCATGGAAGGGGTTAATATACCTTAAACTCCAAATGATTGTGGTTAAAGTTAAGAGGTTCAATTGAAATAACTTGAGTTTGAATGCTATCCGTAAATAAGACTTACCAGCATCTCACAATATTTCTAACTTTATCCCAATCTCTCTTTCAGGCTGGCTCAGTTCAGTCTGTTCCTCCTCTCCTACCTGAAGTTCAAAAGTATATGAAAAAATTAATACTCCAAGACCAAAAACAAGAATTTCAGTTTTGGAGTACTCAGCCTGTTCCATCAATTGGTTCGTAAAATAATTATTTGACCAAGCAGGGGATACCTCTCCTTTCTTCAATTATTCCTTCAGTTTTGATTAAATACTGTATAGGATTTTATCCTTTTCTATCTCTGTCAGACTAAACCTTGCCATTTAAGTGGTTATAACGACTTAAATGGTAATTGGATGGTGAAAGGTTCTATATTTGTCTTGGATCAAAATGCCACACGATGTATATTCTCAGGAAGGTAGAGAATACCCTTTTGCTTGCCATTTCTGCCAAAGCTTCATTTAAAGGTTGCAATTGTTGAAGTTAGGTTAGAGATGAAGCAATAATCACATGTAAATATTGTGCTTCAGGCAGTTCATGTGTCACCCAAATACCATTTTTTCTAGCTTAAAAAAAGTCATTAGCATTGCTAGCTTCAAAAAGGTCTAGGCATTATTACAGCTTAATAAAAGTCTAAACATTAATGCATTTATCTTTAAACAACTTGTAGCAAGTTTGCAAGAATTGAAACAACTCTAGAAGCATTTTTTATAAGTTTCCTAAAAATAAGATTAATTTCTTGACAGCCTAATTACATATACAGTATACACGTCCTAAAATTAAACCTGCCCTTTGTTATGATGAGCCAGCTATCTATAGACAGTCACTCATTCATTTTAGATGCTTCAAATTCCTAAACAAGTCAGTTTAATAATTATATTATGCAAAGCAATATTATATTAATATAATTACAAGGGTCTTCAAGGAAACAGGAAAGAATAATTCTTTGTTTTTATTCACACCCTATGAAGTTTCTTCATGTTTTATTAAAGATAGTAAAATTTAAGCCCTTCTAACGACAATCTGTTTAAGATTATGAAAGATTATCATCAACAAAGACCAGATTTTTTTAGATAGTTTTTAATCTCCTAAAAGTGGTTGTCCAAATGATTCCTTAAATCATGGATTGGTTTAAATATCCAATCTTTTTAGGTAAACTAATCTAATAATTTATTTTAAATAATACTTTTTCAAATCTTGTTTAACAGTTTCAAGTTGAAATGTTTTCTCTTTGAACATTGTTGAAAGTATTTAATGGCCTTCATGATGTAGCGTGTGTGTGTCTATGTAATTTTCTGTCCCAACCCAAGCTGATTTTCAGATATTTTTTAAGGTCTTTGATGATGATTTCAGAGGAAACTGTTGAAGATAGCATAAATGAGTGCATTGATCCAGAGAAGGATGTTAGTGACATCAGACAGGATCCATACAATCTTCCGGGTGGCTACAAATGGGATACACTAGACTTGATGGATCCAGATGTGGTATGTAAAAGCTTGATTAAATGTGCATTCACCAGTTGTTACTAATTTAACATGTAAATTCATTGATCTGATTCTTTAGATGGCTTTATTTTTCACTTCTCCCTGCAGTGGGAGAATAAGAATAAATCTGCCACCTTGAGGGGGCAACTGCATATTGTTTAAATGTGACCACATCCATTTGTGATTTAAGCAGAAATACGGCAACCCACTGAAATAATTGCAAAAATACTTTCATAACCTTGAATTTGGTAATAGGACTCTCCAACCTTGAATTTCACACTCTTGTCTCCTTATACTTTTTACCCTTATCCTATAGCATTGATGCATGCTAACATGGGTATATTGGGGGTGTCATTAAGATAGATAAAGTTTACTTTATGTAATGTTAGTTTATTGTATGTTAGTTGTGCATGGAGCGGGGGCTTGCTTGATGGCTTATGTTTTGAGATGTCCACTGACTGGATGAGATGCACTATAACCATAAAGGACCGTTTTTGGTGTGAAAATCATGCTGGGTAACTTTGTGCTTAATACAAACTTAATGCGCTGGGGATTGGTTAGTTTTTTTAGGTATGATTATGCTCCCCAAATCCACTTGGTAGGTAAGTACAGTAATACATCACCCTACATCATTAATTGGTTCTTAAGGCCGTGACATTACCTGAATTTTGATGTAAATCGAACATCATGGATAAATAATTCCCTAGAATGACAAAAAAGGATGGTAAACTATCTTAAGAATAACACACAACATTTTTAAACATATGTACACTAAAAATTCTTTCTAATAAGGAATTTAGTTAAAAAAACCCACACAATTAACTCAATAATTTTATTTGACTTACATTAACCCTTGTGTCTATTCTGCCTACATTTTATTCTTGCTTGTGTTTTATCAAGTTAATCTTATCAGCCATCGTAAGAACATTACGCTTAGGTACACTCACTTTGCCGTTCTTTTGACCCATTGTTATTTTATGTGCAGATCACTAATAAATCACAGAAATAAAAGCGCAAAGCCAAATAAGTACACACACTAAATCACATGCTTGAACTGAAAGCTAATACAGTATCAAGGCCATGCCACCGATGCTATGCGGCCTCCCACTGATGCTATGCTGCCTCCCACTGGATCACAAATGGGACGATACATATAAATTTAATTTACAATGTAAATTATTATTTTACAACATATTTTACAATATAAAATACTTTTATATGGTTTTTAGGGGATAATCAATTATTTATTTGGTCCGTGGCGTTAGGTGAACTTAATTTTACTCTTGAAAATTGACATAAGTGTGGATTTGACTTAAGCCGAAATGACATAGTTTAATTGATGTTAATTGTAGAAGCTTATAAAAACTCAGAACTGAACAAGATCAAAGGTTAATTCATTTTAGGTTAGACCTGGGATTGAGACTTTTTCTCTTAAAAACAAAACAAAAAAAAACAAATTTCCCCTGCATGCACACAGTGCGCATGGGGGTGTGTGTGTGATCTGCTGTAGCCTGTTACACCTGGTACCTGGAAGAGATCCACATCCTCCCAGTCTGAGTACAAATTAGGGAAGTCCTGTTGGTGGGTTGACGTGAACACTCTGATGGAGCCTGGGACAGTTATTGGTGCGCTTCCCCCTCGCTCCCTCTCAGCACTACCGTTTTCATTTTGATTACTCTACCACTATCCCCTCAACCTTTTGTCTACATGCACTTGGTACCAAGAGTAACTGTTCTCACCCGGCATGAGTACAAATTAGGGAAGCCCTGACACCGAGTTGAATTAAACATTTTTAAGGGGCCTGTGTAAATTGTTGGTGCGCTTCCTCGCTCCCTCTAGACATTCCTTTTTCTCTATGATTCCCTTCAACTAGGGAAGATGTGCGGTCCTTTGGGGTACCATGTCCAGTTCGCTAAACATGGTGCATGGGTGAATTGCATACTATTCCTGGATAACCTAGCACTGAGATATGGTAATAATAGGTGATCACCCACCCAACTCATTAGTGGACCCGTATATCTCCACTTCTCTTTATTACATACCCTCATACCCTTTTCCAAACTTGCTCTTCTATCCACTGAGGTTCTAGCTGCTTGGCACACTTTTATCCTCTTACCAGACCTTAGTCGAGTGCCTCTAAAAAAGGCATCCTCTTCCCCTCAAGGCCTATGAGCTCATTTGTTTCCATGCCTATTCAGAACCCTTCTGTGGGCTCTACCCTCCCAGGCCCTCGGTAGAGCTGGTGGCACAAAGGGCTCACACCAGGTCAGCTAAAACCAGTGCTCACTGCCCCCCACTCCCCTACCCCAGCATGACTTTTCTGGAAGATGAAATGACCTCACACCTCCACCAACTTGTTAGACTCACAGGAGGCAAGCCTCCTGAATGTGGTTGTAAGCCAATCTTCCAGGGTTCCTAAAGTTGTCCCTCTGAAAGGAGGTTTGGCTCCTACTCCTTCACCTAAGGCTAGGCTGGGTCGCTCAGATATGCAGGAGCCTCCAAAAGTGGCACCCCCACCTCTGAAGCAGCCCACACAAAAAAGGTTTTGAAGCAGAGGTAGGAATAAGTCTCTGATAGCAAACCAAACCTCCCCTGATAATTACTTGATAGTGAAAGTGCCCAGAATTCCGTCTCTGGAAAGCATATGGCCGTGAGGATCTTCGAAGAGGGTCCCCGCATTTTTTAGCGAGGCCTGGAGTACATATTCCTTCAATGGAATTGCCATGGACTCTGCTCCAATTGGAAGGAGCTGTGGCAGCTCGTCTCCTCCCTTCCGCCTTAGCGTGATTACAGCGACCTTTGCCCTAGTAGGCATTCAGCAGATTGGCTCTTAACGATCACTTTCCGATTCAACTATCAGTTACCAGGCTACTGGTGCTTGGAGTGAGCATGGTTGTATGCATTTCCGAAAATGATTTCTCTGCCCCAGTCGTTGAGGACATTGAGTTCTTCTCCACCAACCTCAGTGCCTTGGGCCTGACTACTATTCCTAGAATGTCTGCTTGTTTTGCACACTAACCATTTCTTTGGTGGTCATCCAAGAGTGAGACAGTCCTTAGGCAGAAGCGGTAGGCCTACATGCCCTATAAGTGCCGCCCAAATGATTTCATTGTTGGTGAATTTTGGTGAGCTAAGTCTAGGTTACAGTATGTTTCAAAGCATGCCCACTGCTCTTCCTGGCTAGCACATGTGTCCAGTTAACGGGAAGATCCCTCTTGCAGAGGTGTGGACGTAAGTTGAAAGGATTTGGGGTAGTTTTTGCAGACCCCCTTACCTCCTGTTCTCCGGGACAAGAGGACCACAACTTTGGACCCCACGTCCATGGCTGAATCTTCTCAACCACTTTCTCTACGTTCCTAGCCAAGATGCTGCTCTGCCAGCATTCAATGCACTTCATAATGCGCTGAAGGCCACTGACTGGACTTTAACCTCAAGAGGTGGAGAACCCTTCAATGAAAATTTATATTGAATGAGTTGGGGTTTTGCTTCTATGCCATATCCCCTCGGTTTGAAGTTAGCGGGGCTCTGCCAGGTGCTGCGTCTGTCTTCACGGCCGAGCTGTTGGCAATACACCACTCGGTACGGGAGATTACGCGACGTGCCCAGTTCGGAGACCGGATTGTGATCTATCGCGACTCACAAAGCGCCTTGAGTGCTCTCGGGGCATTGGAATCGCCGCATCCCCTGGTTCCTGATATCCGTGACACCACGGTTTTGGCAAGCCGGGCGGATGTCGAGATTATCTTCTGTTGGGTTCCTGGACATGTAGGAATGAGGGCACCAAAGAGTCCGTGAGACTTCTGACTTGGGCAACTGGACCAGCGTTTCGCTCTTCCTCACACCGACTACATGGCAGGAATACGGGCTGCTTGGCAAAGAAGATAGGAAGGAGACAGTCAAAGGGAAATTAAAGTTGCATGCTATTGTACCGTGACTGTTCCCATGGACCTACCCCTCAACGCCGCGAGGGCTTCAGGTCGCTTTCTGTTGTCTCCGAATTGGACACACTCACGGGACGCATCACCTGCGCCCTACTGTGAAGACTGCGTTGTCCCCCAGACTGTTCAGCAGATTCTTGTTGAATGTCTCAGTCTGGGCGATCTTCGCGCACTTTACCTATCCCGGTACCGGGATGAGTGGGGTCATTACCGCCTGTCCCTTGTACTCGGTACTGGTTTGTGCACATTGACTGGTGGATTTACTGACTTTGGGGGGAGCCCGGCATTCTACCTTTTATTTAACTAGTTGTTTTTTTGTTATTTTTGTAGGTCGCACATTCCTCTGCCGGGGGATCTCCCCTCGACACTGGAACTTGCTTCTTGCCTCTTGCCTTCTTCCTCTTTTTATTTTATTGTTGTTTTTTTTGCATGTTATTTTAAAGTAGCTTAGTACTAGGCACTGGTGAATACCGTGACTTATGTTCAAATAGGCAGTCGCCAGATGAGCTCTTAAAATTTATAAAAAATAATCTAAGCATTGGAATATCCACAATCCCTTGTTTGCCATATCTGTGACACCACAATTGCCACTAGCTGGGTGGAATTTAATATCTTTTGCTGGGCTACTAAACATGTGGAGAATGAGGGCATCAAAGAGTCCACAAGAACTGGGCGACCAGAACAATGTTTCGTTATTCCTCACACTTACTACATGGCAGAAATCATGTCTGCCTAGCAAAGATGGGAGACAGTGGAAGGGAACTTAAAGTTGCATGCCATTGTGCCATGGCTGTTCTCATGGACTTACCCCCTATGCTGCGATGGCTTCAGTGTTGGTTGCATGATCCTGAGACAGAGGGAGACCCACCACCCCCTGGTGCCTGAACGTGCTTCCTTCTTCCTCTTGCCTTTGTTCAGTTTCTTACCTTTTGCATTTTTTGTTTGTTTGTTTTTTATTTTGATTTTTTCTTTATTTGGTTTGGTTTGGGAGAATTTTAAAGTAGCCTAGTACCAGACTGAAATTTTTATTATGGGAACTTGTACCCTTGTTGTCAGTCACCAAATGGGTACTTTAAAACAAGGTCGGTCTGCTGACCAAAAAGTTGTGTGATTTATGATCTTACGACCTTCAAAACTTTCATTAAATCTCGGACTAACCTTGGGAGGACCCTGGCAATTATATCATTTGAAAGAGAATGTAAAACAACATAAGGGTTTCAAATTTCCTTAGAATTGGCCAAATAGTTATGATCTTATTTCAAGACAAAAAAAGCAAAATGGGGACCGACCAACCAACATAGTGTGATGTAGAGTCACCCATGACTAGACTCGCATGTGACTAAAAACCCAATTTTTAGCTGCAAGTGGCATAGCTGAAGGCACGCAGATATTAAGATCCACTTTTCCTTTGGCCAAAGACTTCTTTAACAGTCTAAATTTAATTAGAATGTCTTCAATATTTTTTATTTAGTCTTTCTTATTTAATATATGCCCACTCCTGCAAGTTGCCATTACAAAGAATGGCAACTGCAACTTGCCCTCATTATTTTTTCATCTCTCCTCGCATTTCTCACTGCCTCATTGTTCTTATCTTTTTCAGCTTCAAGGTCTTTACACCCTTTTAAATGAAAATTATGTGGAAGATGATGATAACATGTTTAGGTAAGGTTAAGAGAAATTGCATAAGATTAATGTATACAAAAATAATTTTTCTTACTGACATTTTCTGTCCTGTCTGTAGGAGATGATAAAGGAAGGTTGTTTCCTAATTCTCTCTACCAAATTGTTTCACTCTTAATGCATGTAAACACTTAGTGTGTACTGAGGTGGTGCCATTAATTTCTTAAAACTCTCATTACTTAGGTTTGATTATAGTAAAGAATTCTTACGTTGGGCGCTAATGCCTCCTGGATGGAAACAAGAATGGCACGTCGGAGTCCGGGTTGCAAAAAGCAATCGGCTGATGGGGTTTATTTCTGCGGTTCCGGCCAAAATTCGGATATACAGAAAGTAAGTAGCTTGCATTATCCCATGGTGGGAGTTCTGAGGGGAATTCTCAAGTATCAAACTCTGGTTTGATTGCCAGCCTCACCACTATCACTAAACGAGCCCTTCCCCACCACCACCACTACACTAAAACAGATCTTCCCCACCACCATTACACTAAGACAGATCTTTCCCACCACCACCACCACTACCAATAAAACAACTTCACCACTACCAGGCAGTCGCCAGATAGCCCCTTAAAAAAAAAAATCACCACTACCAGCACTACCACTAAAACAGCCCTTCCCCCCACCACTACCACTAAAGCAGCCCTTCCCCCCACCACTACCACTAAAGCAGCCCTTACCCCACCACTACCACTAAAGCAGCCCTTCCCCCCCACCGCTACCACTAAAACCATCCTTCCCCCCCCCACCCCCCACTGCCAACCACTAAAACCACCCTTCCCCACCACCACTAAGAGCCTAGTTTTCCTTGTCAACGACCACACAAACTTGATAGAAACTAATTATTTGGAAGGTGGTTTCACTGGGGGCCCTACAGTAGTAGATGGGGTACTGTAGCAGCTCGGCCAGTTGGGGTTCATCCCTACCCACGCCATTGTGAAAGAAAACTAAACTCGGATAGGAGTCCGCGGGCCTTGGAAGCCGCATCCCGATTGTGTGATGGGTGGTTCTGTGCTTGACAGGGCCTAAATGGGTGGGCTATTTTATAGTGGCACTGATGCATGCTGACCACACTTTGTGGAAAAGTGGTTGATGCTGACTATTATGCTTTAACTAAATGCAGCGATTTTGAGTGTGGCGCTGCAATGACCTCCTTGTAGTAAGTGGCAGAGACTTGTGCAATCCATCCATTTCACCACACTTTTTTATAAACTATGTCCACACCCTCACAGGGGGCGGGGTTACAACACCAGGCTGTAGGATCGAAGGCTTTCTTCCTCTATCTCACAGCAGTTTGGGAGAATGGGGGTCATCAGCCTCTGGTGTGGTATTTACAACAACTACAACCACAACTAACTATAAAATTGGCTCATCCATTTGATCATAGGCAGACAAATATGTAATATGCTGTATGTAAGTACCACAAACATACTGCATACACAGTGATGCAGGGCTCCATACTCTCAGCCACCCTCTTCTCCAACTTTTCTTCCACAATATCCACCACCTCACCCCCAACATAATGCTCTACAGCTGTACAGATAACATCATCATCTTCGCATAACACAAACTTCAACCAAGCAGCTCGTAATCTACAATTTTACATCACCAGACTCTAAATGACCGTCTACCTTCAAAATCATGTCACACTCTTCACAAGCTAAAGAACTGGAGTTCATCCCTCCCCACCCCATCACTTAGTAAATACTTCCCTTAAAAAAAACACTTTCTCACACTAGCTCATGAACTAAATTTCCAACAACACACACAAGAAAAACGGCATCAAAGGAACTACATTCGGGCAATCTCAGGGATCTGCCACCCTACACACAAACAATACACCCGACCGTCACTTCCATATGCATATACATTCTCTGCACCAAATCTCGCATCCACTCACCTCATCACACTACATAGGACAAAAAACACTTGGACCTGCAGCATCCCGATTGACCACATACTCCATGGAACAAAGTTACTGATACTAAAACACCATTTAGACCCACAAAACAATACACACATACATTATTCCTCACACCATTCAATCCATGGGTGTAATTCGCCTCTTTAACACCATTCTCTTGAAAATCAACTCAAAAGAAACGGGTCGCCTCACAAGGCTCCGATGCGGTCACCATCCCAAACTGAACCCATTCAAATACCCTTTTATAACCGATACATTCACCTGCTCCCGCTGCCCCCAGAAACCAGACACCGTACAACACATCCGATTGATACAACTGATACAGAGTCTGCATTTACACAGAGAACCCTGTTGGCGTTTTTTCGAGACGTGGCATAATAGCGATGAACCGTTGCTAAACGTAAGATGTAAGGATGAACGGGATTATTTCCCTGGTATTTTGATGTTCCTGAATGTGTTCCTTCATTATTTAATTCATTGAAAAAGGGGTTTAATCCATAATTTCTAGCTCCTCTTGAAGTGGGTTCTAAATCTCCCTTGACTGAGGGTTGGAGGCCGGGGGAGGGGGGTTCGCGGATGCTTATGAGCTTATTTCCTGGGGCTTTAATATGCGCCTAGACACCCATCCCTGATTCCCCCAAAGCTGACCTATGTTCCTATGGGGTTCCTATGGGTTTGAGTTTGTGTTGTCGATTGTTTATAGCTCCCAGGGACCAGATGACATCTCTGTTCCCTCCTACCGCTTGGAGGATTAAGGAAAAAAGCCTTGGATCCTGCAGTTTGCGCTGTGAGCCCCGGCCACGTTACCACAATTAACTGGGGCCTTGCTTGTGTCTTTGGGGCAAGTGAGGTGGGGCCCTGGGAGTAAAGATATCTCGGTTGTGTAAGTGGTGCGTCGTAACGTACTAAATATGACCCAACGCATATGTTAAATCTATGAGAGCCAGTCACCTATGTAATAAGCCCATGAACCTATTCATTTGCCTGGATCGGGTCGGGCACTCACTAGATCTGACATTTCTCCTAGCGGAGATGCCCTTGTTGGATTTCGGGTATTAGTTTTTCCCTTGGTTATCATTTTACCACAGGGTGAGATTGGCATGCATCAATGCCACTAGGAAAATCGCCCCCTCCCATCCGATGTCTTTTAAAACTTGATTTTTTTTTTAATTCTATGGTATTAGTTGATTGTACTACTAAAAATACTACTGCTGCTACGACTTATTATTAATACTAATACTCGCTTATAAAACAAAAAATATATCTGGGGGTCTCTAGCTCTAACCTCTTCCTTTATCTTTGTTCTCTCAGTAGGGTTGGCACACATCATCGCCACTCTATCCACAAGGGGGTCCGCTACAGCCCCCCCCCGAAACACACTCACCTCCATTGCGTATTACCCCAGGAAACTTTCGGGTGTGCAGCTTCGCATTTTAAGACGTGTGCCGTATGGGGATTGTTCCTACAGGCTAAAGGTCTCCCCCGCCCCTCTGGAAGGACTGCTCGTAATTCTCGGTTATTTGCAGGTGCAAGAAAATGGTGGAAATCAACTTTTTGTGCGTCCATAAGAAATTAAGAGCGAAGAGGCTCGCCCCGGTTCTTATCAAAGAAATAACACGAAGAGTCAATCTCACCGGGATCTTTCAGGTTCGTTTGCGAGGGGTTGAATTGCAGCCACGAGGATATTTCGCTTGCCTAGTGGATACGGCGTTGGGTTCAATACCAAGGGAGGGCTGACATAAGTATCAGCACACGTAAGGGATGAACCACCGATTGGTGGGCACGCTCTGCTTACCCACGTTGGGCGTGTATCGTACACAAATCGTCACACACACAGGGAGTTACAAGCCATTTTCACAGTACAACACACTTCACCGTTTAAAGGAATCCTGCCGATGGATAGTTAGGTGGGTATACCACTGGCATGGAATGGGATAACCCCTTGTTCAAACCCCAGGAAGATTGTCGTAAGGTCGTGTTCAGGGTTGCTAAAGATGTCTCCCGAAAGGAGGACAGCACCAAAGGAGCTTCGGTTCGTATGCCCCCACCCAATGCTGGACTGTGCCACTCAGAGACATGGGATCCTCGAAAAGAGCGATCCCTGCCCACTCAAGGTTTCGAGGCAGAGGAAGGCAATAACTCATAGCGAGCCCTTCCTACCCCAGGAAGCGTATGGCCATTCCTGTGAGGGTCTTCTCTTTGAAGAGGGCCCCCACATCGATCCAACTGAGAGGATCTGTGGAGGATCATCTACTCCCGCTCCTTGTTAGCTATCTTTTTGCAGGAGACCAACCCGAGCGCGTGCCCCCTGCCCACCTTCCTGGCGTATAAGGTTTTTGCGACCCCCACCACCACGTTATAGAGGCCGGGCAGGAGAATTTGCGATTTCCACCCGGCAATAAATGCCTCCTTTCAGTCAGTGGCAGCGCGGCTACACTTAGATAAGAGGGAGCTATGCTGTAATTTCTGCTAACATTCCACCATCAGCAGACTTTGACCCGGGAGATTTCCGCCGCGTCATGTCACTGTTACCAGGCCCTTTCTTCTGCTCGGGGATTTGAACGGTATACATCCCCTCTGATTTGACTACACGATCAGTCCCATGGGTCAGGTCTCTGCCGACCTGATCGACGAGCTGGAAATAGGTGTCCTAAATGTAAATGAGTTTACACTTCCTGTCCGAAAACCGCTTCATATTCCTGCCTTGATCTATCCCTGTGCTCTTTGGATGCACAACCATGGTAGTGATCACTTTCCCATTCAAATATTTTCTGGACTGCTGCTGCCTGAAAACCACCTCGGTGGTGCTTATAGTGAGCGCGGTGGTCCGCACTTCACGAAATACCTATTTTCTCCCAGTCTAGGAGTTTTGGTCATTGGATGAGGCCGTTGAGTTCTCCGACAACCTAATCGCAGTGTGTCTAACTACTATCCTAGAAGGTCTGGTCGTTTTGCACGCCCACCGCTTCCTTGGTGGTCAGCCAAGTGTGAGACGGCCCTTAAACAAAAGAGTTATGCCTACCTGGGCTAGAAGCGCCGCCCGAGCGATTTCTTTGTCTGTGAATTTCGTTAAGCTGGGAATAGGTTCCGGTATGTTTCGATGCTCTCCCGCCGTTCTTCCTGGCGGGTATACTTGTCCTCACTTAGCTGGAAAGCTCCCCTTACAGAGGTGTGAAAGTGAGTCAAAAGGATTCGGGGCATGTTCTCGCAACTTACTACCCTCCTATTCTTCAGGAGAAGGGGACCGCAATTTCGGACAGAACATCCGTGGTGGAGTCTTCGCGACCATTTTCTGCCCATTCTTTAGCCGATATGCTGCCTTCAATGACAAGTTTATATTGACTGAGTTGCATTCCGCTTTGTATTCGTGCGCGGATACCGCCCCTGGTCCGGACCATGTCCCGTAGGACATGCTTCGATACCTAATTGAACGAGACTGGGCCTTTCTGTTAGATATGTTCAACTTAATCTGGGCAGAGGGTATTCTCCCAGACTCCTGGCGAATCGCTACTGTGCTCGCTTTTCACAAACCAGAGAGAGATCACTCTACCCCGGCCGGTTTCCGCCCAATATATCTAACCTGCGTGTGCAAGTTGATGGAGAAATTGGTAAATGTTAGACAAGCTTTTTTCCTGGACAGCGAAGGCCACCTATCTTCTGCACAGTGTGGCTTTCGCAAGTTGCACTCTACGTTGCCACTGCTCCGACGGGAAAATGTCTTCTGCGAGGGCTTGCTTCGTTGCCACCAAAACACCACGGTGTTTTTCGAACAGGAGAAGGTCTATGATACCGCATGGCGATACGGTATCGTGGAAACTCTCCACACGATGAGGGCAAGGCGACTGCCCATCCCCCCGCAAGGTGGGGACTTCCGCCGCGTCGTGGCACGGTTGCCGAGGCCCTTTCTCTTGCTTGGAGATCTGAACGGCAGGCATGATCTCTGGGGAGATTACTCAATAAATCCCATGAGACAAGTCCTTGCCGATCTGATCGAAGAGCTTGAGATAGGTGTCCTAAATGTGGATGAGTTTACGCATCACTGCCCGAGAACCGCTTCATTTTCTTTCCTTGATATATCTTTGTGCTCTTCGGATGCACAGCCTGATTTTGATTGGTGGCTGGTCGATGACCTCCATGGTAGAGATCACTCTCCCATTCAAATATCATTTTCAGGGCAACTGCCGCCTGAGAGCCCACCTCGGTTGTGCTTGGCGCCGGCGCGGTGGCCTGCATTTCAGGAATTGACTGAATTCTCTATCTCAGTCGAGGAGTTTAGGTCGATAGATGAGGCCGTTGAGTTCTTCTCAGCCAACCCCATCGCCGCGGGCCTGACTACTATTCACAGAACGTCTGGCCGTTTTGCACGCTGACCACTCCCATGGTGGTCGGCCGAGTGTGAGACAGCCCTCAAACAGAAGCGTTATGCCTAGATGCGCCATAAGCGCCGCCCTCACGTTTCCACTGTCAGTGAATTTCGTCGGGCTAGGGCTAGGTTCCGGTATATTTCGAAGCACGCCCACTGCTCTTGGTGGGCGTACGTGTCTTCATTTAACGGGAAGACCCCTTTAGCAGAGGTGTGGAAGCGAGTCAAAAGGATTCGGGGCAAGTTCTCCAAGATAATGGGACTGCACTCTCGGACCCCGCGTCCGTGGCGGAATCCTTCGCGACCGCATTCTCTAGCCGGGATGCTGCTCCGCCAGCATTCAATGCACGTCGTGATGTCTCGGAAGGCTGCCGGCTGGACTTTACCTCCAGAGGCGGAGAACCCTTCAACGACAGGTTTACTGTGTGTGTGTTGCGCTCCGCTCTTGCTTCGTGCGCAGACACCGCCCATGGTCCGGACGATGTCCCGTACGCCATGCTTCGACACCTGGGTGAGCGAGGCATGGCCTTTCTCTTATATTTGTTCAACAGGATCTGGGCGGAGGGTCTACTCCCAGATTCCTGGCGAATCGCTACTGTGCCTGCCTTTCGCAAACCGGGTCGAGATCACTCTACTCCGGCCGGTTTCCGTCAATCTCTCTAACCTCTTGCGTGTGCAAGTTGATGGAGAGATTGGTAAATGTTAGATTAGCCTTTTTTTCTGGACAGCGGAGGACATCTGTCTTCTGCACAGTACGGCTTCCGCAAGTTCCGCTCCACGCCGGATGCTCTGCTCCGACTGGAAAGTGCGGTCTTCGGGCCTTCCTTCGTAGACAGCACTACGCCACGGTGTTTTTCGATCTGCAGAAGGCCTATTATACCGCATGATGATACGGTATCATGGAGACTCTCCACACGATGGGGGCGAGGAAACGCCTCCCACTGTTTATATCTGAATTTTTGCGAGATCGTCGATTCCGCGTACGGGTGGGGGGGAGCTTTCTCCGGCCCAAAGGAGCGAGAAGAGGGTGTCCCGCAGGGAAGTGTCCTCAGTGTCACACTCTTTTCCCTGGGCATCAACGGCATCACTTCGGTGCTGCCGGAAGATGTTCTCGCTGCGCTCTACGTGGACGACCTTTCGATCTCTTTTGGCTCGTCCCAGATGCCAACTCTGGAGCGTCAACTCCAACAGGCATTGAACAGCGTCTCTCGCTATGCCGAAGCGCACAGGTTTCGGTTTTCTTTGGCTAAGACTAAGGTGGTGCACTTCTGCCGCTATCCACAGCTTCACCCCGACCCAGATTTGTTTCTTAATGGGGGTGCGCCCGGAAGTGGTTGAATCGCACCGTTTCCTTGGTCTTGTATTTGACCGACCCCTCATCTGGGAGGCTCATTCGCAGCCTTAGGGTCTGTTGTACCCGCGCCATGGATATTCTCCGTTCCGTGACGTTCAGCGCTTGGGGCGCTGATAGGGCTACTTCCCTACTTTTTAATCGATCCTTTGTTCGTTCGAAGTTCGACTACGGATGCGAGTTTTATGCATCCACAGCCGAGCGTTTATTGCGAAAGGTGGACTCGATCCACCACACCGGCCTTCGCCTTACGACCGGTGCCTTCCGCACTTCCCCTATTGAGAGCCTGTTGGTCGATGCTGGGGAGATTCCACTCGCTCTACGCCGCGTGCAGTGCATCACTCGCCTGTACGCGCGAGCCCGTGCCTTGCTCAGTCGCCATCAGCTCTCACTGCATCCGCAGCTGATCTCGACGGTGCCTATGCCGCCGAGAGACGCCAGTCATACCCTAAGCCCT
Source organism: Ceratothoa steindachneri (assembly GCA_963969495.1). NCBI lineage: Eukaryota > Metazoa > Arthropoda > Malacostraca > Isopoda > Cymothoidae > Ceratothoa > Ceratothoa steindachneri. The sequence continues at coordinate 52,232,835 of OZ018329.1, forward strand.
TTGGGTTTAGGGCCAGGAAACCCCTTTGAGAGCTAGCTATATCTCTCTGGCCGGTGACCGCCCTGGTTCTGCCCAGGACGCCACCCTGGAGGGTAGCACATTTGGCTATATGTCGCCACACCTCTCCTCGCAAAGCTCGTACAGCGCCGGGAGTATTGCGTTCGACCTTTTTGGAGCACACCTTGTGTCACGCTGAAACCCTGTCAGTGTATACGGATTGCTCCAAGTCCCAAGATTGAGTCGGCTTCCACGCCGTATTCCCTCTGTTTGAAGTCAGCGGAGCTCTGCCAGGCGCTGCGTCTGTCTTCACGGCTGAGCTGGTGGCAATACACCACTCGGTATGGGAGATTACCCGACGGGCCTGGTTCGGGGACTGGATTATGATCTATAGCGACTCAAAGCGCCCTGAGTGCTCTCGGGGCATTGGAATCTCCGCATTTCCTGGTTCGCGATATCCGTTACACCACGGTTTTGACGAGCCGTCGGATGTCGAGATTATCTTCTGCTGGGTTCCTGGACATGCAGGAATTGCAGGGAATCAGCGCGCCAAAGAGCCCGCGAGGACTCTGCGTCTGGACCAGCGTTTCGCTCTTCCTCACACCGACTACATGGCCGGAATACGGGCAGCTCTTCGGACTGCTTTGCAAAAAAGATGGGAGACGCTCGAAGGGAACTTAAAGTTGCGTGCCATTGCGCCGCGTCTTTTTCCATGGACCTATCCCCCAATGCCGCGACGGCTTCAGGTCTCTTTCTGTCGTCTCGGAATCTGACACACTCGTGTGACACATCACTATCTGAGGGAGCGCTCGCCTGCGCCCTATTGTGACCACTGCGTCGTCCCCCAGACTGTTCGGCACATTCTTGTCGAATTTTCCAGTCTGGGTGATCTTCGCGCACGTTACCTGTCCCGGTACCGGGATGGGCGGGGTCGCTACCGCCTGTCCCTTGTACTCGGGATCAGTGCGTGCGCATTGACTGGGGAACTTGTTGACTTTTGGGGGCAGGCCCGCCTCCTCCCCATTATTTAAACGGCTTTCTTTTTTTTCCTTTATAGGTCGTACGCTTCTGCCCCGGGGTACCTTCCCCCGACGCAGGAGCTTGCTTACTGCTCGCTTCCTTTTCCCCTTTTTTTCTTCTCTCTATTACTATCCTTTCAACCTTTTTCTCTACCTGCACTTGGTACCAAGAGGAACTGTTCTCACCCGGCGTGAGTGCAAATTAGGGACGCCCTGCCACTGGGTGGGGCCGTGGCAAGTTAGTGCGCTCCCCTCTCTTTTCCTCAGCATCCCTTTTTCTCCCCCTCTCCCCTCAACCCTCCCTTTATGCTTAAGGACCTGACCACCTACCTCATCCCGTGTCAGAAGAGAGGCTTTGGAAGCGCTATAAACGACGCCTTTTAACGTCCGCAAGTTGCAAGAGACCAGGCCTTGAGGGGACCTGGCCATTGCGGCCTGAAAAATGGGAATATTGGTTTGATCTTGCACCAGGGGAAGGTGAGCCTCCCCTCGACGCCCCAAGGGAGGCTCGCCTCTTGCTTTTGTTTTGTTGCTCGTGAAGCCCATTCGTGTAAATTGCTAGCCGACAATAAGAATGATCCCCGTATCGTTTTCCGCCTGCTCTCTTCTCTTACCTCCTCGCACCAAGTCCCCACCCCCATCAGCCCCACCATCTTCTCGAAATTCTTCGCTAAGGTCATCAACCTTCGTGCCTCCTTCCCGCGACTGCCTGACCAGGCCTTTCACATTCTCCCTGATACACCCCCTCCCCCCTCCGGCCGCTCAACGTAATTCCTGCCGTGACCGCTTCTGAGCTGTCTGCCTTACTCTCGCGCTCTAAAAAAATCTGTCTCCCTCCGTGACTCGTTGTCCCCCAAGCTATTAATCAAAATATTTCCTGTCATACTCCCAATGCTCCTCCACCTGTTCAATACCTTCCTTGCTACTGGTGTTGTCCCTTCTTTCTTCAAATGTGCCCAAATCTGTCCGCTCGTTAAAAAGCCGAAGCTTAACCCTTCCGACCCAGCTAGCTATCGCCCGATCTCGCAACTTCCCTTCCTCTCTAAGGTCCTTGAGAGAGTAGTTGTTTCCTGCATTAATTCCCACATCGTTGCCTGTAATATTGATGAGACTTACCAATCAGGTTTTAAAGCTGGGCACTCTACCGAAACCGCTCTACTCAATGTTACTGATTGCTTACGTAGAGCTGCTGACCGGGGTTGTGCCTCCATCCTCATTTTAGTTGACCTCTCCTCTGCCTTTAATACTATTGACCATTCCGTCCTGCTTGATCGCCTCCACTCTTTCCTTGGCATTTCTGGCGTTGCTCTCGACTGGTTCCGCTCTTACCTTTCGTCTCGCACCCAATCTGTAGTGATTAACGATGTCTCCTCTGACCCAACTCCCAATCGCTTTGGTGTCCCTCAAGGCTCTGTCCTCGGCCCTCTCTTCTTTCGTATCTACTTATTTGCTCTTAGCTCCCTCCTACGTAATCTCGGTCTATCCTTCCACCTCTATGCTGATGACACTCAAATCTTGATTTCCTCTTTCCCCTCAACCATTGCTCACTCAATCTGTGACCTCCTATCTGCCTATTCTTCCATCTCGGACTGGCTATCGGCTAACTTCCTCAAACTTAACCAGTCCAAAACTGAAGTTCTTCTGGTTGGTACCCCCGCTCTAGTATACAAAGTTAAATCCCTCTTCCCCTCCCTCCCTCTGGGTGGAAACTCTGTCGCTTTCTCTGACTCTGTTAGAAATCTGGGCGTTGTGTTCGATGAGCATCTCTCCTTCAAGCCCCACATCCACAATATTAGTAAATCCTCCCTTTGTTTCCTCCGTAACTTCTCCCGCATTCGTTCTCACTTTGATCGCCAAAGTCTTGAGACTGCTGTCCACGCCTTCATTACCACCCGCCTTGATTACTGTAACTCTCTTCTTGTAAATCTACCATCTTCCTCTCTACGTTCCCTTCAGCTAGTCCGGAACTACGCTGCCCGACTACTCCTCCGTCGTTCTCGCTTCTCCCCTTCTAAGCCCCTGCTTCAGGAACTGCACTGGTTACCTGTCAGATATCGTTCTCTTTTCAAGATTCTTCTCTTCACTTTCAAGGTCCTTCACCAAAAGGCTCCAACCTACCTTTCCTCTGCTCTTTCCCAACGTCTCGCCCCTCGGGCCCTTCGGTCATCTCATGCTCCTCTCCTGAACACTCCTCGCTCGTCCCTTTGCTCAATGAGCGACCGTTCCTTCTCAGTCTGTGCCCCCAAGCTTTGGAATGCTCTTCCAGCCTAAATTAGATCTGCTGCCTCACTTACCACTTTCAAGCGACTCCTGAAAACGCATTGTTCAGGATTGCCTACTCACCCACCTGATCTTAGCCCACAGCCGAACGTGTGCTCTGTGAAGGCCTCCGGCCTTGAAGTGCGCATTATAAGTAATTTTTTATTATTATATTCTTAATTTTTTGGGGTTGTTTTTCTTTGTCTGGTTTGGTGTTTTTTACCTATTTTCTTTCAATGTTGCCTAGTATTAGATTGAGTATGGTGACTTGTGCTCTTGTAGGCCATCGCCAGATAGTCGCTATACAAAAAAAAAGTAACTGGGGAAACTACTGGGTCATGGGGGTGTGTTTAGCCACGATTGATAACCTAGAACTTCTGGTTTAGGTGGCCCTGGCATATGCCTGCTCTCATTTATAAGCCACTGTTAGTGTTTACTTTTGCTATGTCATTTTCTTCCCCTTATTCAATTTATATACATTCATCTATTATTTTCTCTCAACAAAATGCTCTCTTTAATTGATCCCCAATCATGTGTATATAAGTTTTGCTGCCGGAAAATCTCCCCTGATTTAGAGACCTAAACTGTATCTTTTGGGTCAGGCTGTGTACACTGCCGGTGTGATCCTTCCTCGACCGGTTGCCTCCTGCAGATACTGGCATCGATCTTTGAATCCGCGGAAGCTCATAGAAGTTCAATTTTCGCATTTGGGCAAGAATATGACGATGCAGAGGACACTAAAACTGTTCAAATTACCTGACCAACCCCTGACCAAGGGTTTCCGAAAATTGTTCCCTAAAGACTTAGAAAACTGCCATCAACTCCTCGGCCACTACCTCTCCAAGTTCGACCTCGCCCCCGTCTTTAGCTTAGAAGAATTTCGTCATTGGTTCTCCCCACGAGAGAGTATTATCGATAGTTACATTGTAGAGAACGATGATGGGATCATTACAGGTGAGTCTTGCCGTTTCCCCGAGCTTTTGGCCTTCGCTCTCGCCGCCCCTTTTGTAGATGGCGTCTCTCTCTCATGGTTTGTCATCTGGAGACTCCAGCAAGGGGATTTGTGAGGTCTGGGAGAGTCCTGTGCCCTCCATCCCCAACGTCCAAAGTATGAGAGGGCTTAGAATACTCGAAATATATACCTGCCATACGTTTAATTTCAGCTCTCTTGGTTTTCGCTTCGTTTAAATTGAGATCTCGGTGGTGGGAGATAAGGTGTGGTATTGCTAGTGATTGAGTAGCATAATGCCATGGTTAGATATGAATGTGAGAGCTTGAGAATTATGTGGGTGAAGTTGAGATCGGAAAGGGTGAAATTCTGCGTGGTTGGTGTGTGTGGATTCGGTAATCCTATAAGTGAAGCTGAAAAAGAGAGGTTCTGGAATGGCTTGGGAGGAGTGTTGGATGGAAGTGGGAATGTGTATCGGTTGATGGTTGTAAGAGAGATGAATGGACAAATAATTGATAATGAGAGAGGGGATAACTGGAGCTTTTAGTGCATCAGGAGAGAATGAAACGGAAGAGAGGGTGGTGGGGTTCTGTGCTGAAAGAAACTTGTCGCAAACAGCACAAGGATGTGCATAAATACACATGGATTAGGCAAAGGAGAAAGGGATTAAGTTATGATTGATTTGTGCTTGGTAAGAATATGCTGCAGGATGTATTTGATAGGAAACTTTAATAACTATGGGAGTATTTGATCACATGATTGTACTGTTAGGGTAAATTAGTTGGTGCATGGATGAAAAGATGCGAGGAAGGTAGAAATGAAAGAGAATAAGAAATAAAAGGTTATTTAATCAAAGAGAAAGGGGGTGGAGTATTCGGAATGCTTGAGAATACAAGAGCATGGAGATTGAAACAAATTTGAGTGGTGGTATGTAGTGGAAGAACTGTGTCTGGGTGTGCCAGAGCTGTAAATCCCGTCCAGTGTCAGCTTTGCCTCTCATCCTTCCACTAACATCTTTTCTGTACCAACTCTCCTCACCTCCACCGCATGGGGGTACATTGTGTACTTTGCTATGTATTGTACCCTGAGGGGCTGTTTGCCCTCCAGGCGCGACTGCCCACAAAGAAGGGCAATGCGTAGTGACCCCTACGTCTCCGAGACCTGTAACCAAGCCGAATCCGATCTGCCTTAGTGTATATATGTCTGTGATAACGACATCGGCTGGGGCATCCGAGAGGCCCCCACTCGGCCGATTCCTTGTTGCGGTCAATAATGGCCGTCGTTGGCAGGGACACTAAATTTATACTTAGCGGCCATGCGTGACTACCCCCCTCCCCTCATCTTCCCATTCAATCTTGGTGGAGGGGCTTTCCTCTCCCCACCGAGACGTTAGAGTGTCGCAGGAGGTAACACCCCTGGAAGTGGTCGTGAGGTCATCTTCCGGGGTTACTAAAGGAGCTTCGACTCCTACGCCCACACCGAGTGCTAGGTTGGGTGGCTCGAGGACGGTGGATTCTCCAAAGAAGCGTACGGCTATCCCCGTGAGGGTCTTCTTTTCGAATAGGGCCCCCACATCTCCTCCGAGCTAGGCCTGGAGGGCATATTCTTTCAATAGAATTGCCGCGGTCTCTGGGCCAACTGGGAGAAGCTATGGAAGTTCATCTCCTCCCCTTTTTCCCTAGCTATCTTTTTTGCAGAGACCATGCTGGGCGCCTGGTGCCCCTTGCCCACCCTCCCGGGGTATAAGGGTTTTGCGACCCCACCACCACGGGATGGGGCCGGGCAAGAGGATGCGCCATTTACACCCGGCATGATGTCTCCGTTCTTCTCTGCTTTAAATACCTCTTTTTCAGGTAGTAGCTGTGCAGCTGCACCTGAATAGGAGGTACACTTCTATTTCTACGTATATTCCACCGTCAACCGACTTCGACGCGGGAGACTTGCACCGCGTCATGGCACGGTTGCCGCGCCTTTCTCTTGCTCATGGATTCGAACAATAGCGCCCCCCTCCCTCCATACACACACCTGGGGAGACTACTCGATTAATCCCATGGGTCAGGTCCTTGCCGACCTGATCTACGAGCTGGAGATAGGTGTCTTAAATGTGGATGAGTTTACGCATCACTGTCCGAGAACCGCTTCATTTTCCTGTCTCGTTCTATCTTGTGCTCTCCAAATGCACAGCCTGATTTTGGGTGGGGGGGTGGTCGATAACCTCCATGGTAGTGATCACTTTCCCATTCAAATATCATTTTCTGGGTCGGTGTCTACTGAGAGCTCACCCCTGTGGTTCTTGGCGCTGGCGCGGTAGTGCATATTTCAGGAAATGATTGATTTCTTTTCAGTCGAGCAGTTTAAGTCGGTAGATGAGGCCGTTGAGTTCTTTTCTGGGTCTAACTACTATTCCCAGAACGTCTGGCCGTTTTGCACGCCGACCACTCCCATGGTTGTCGGCTGAGTGTGAGACGGCCCTCAAACAGAAGCGTTATGCCTACATGCACTATAAGCGCCGCCCGAACGATTTCACGTTCATGAATTTCGTCGAGCTAGAGTTAGATTCGGGCATGTTTCTAACCACGCCCGCCGCTCTTCCGTGCGTGCATACGTGTCTTTACCGGGAAGACTTCTCTAGCAGAGGTGTTCACTTAATGGGAAAACCTCCCTAGCAGACTCGTGGAAGGGAGTCAAAAGGATTCGGAGCAAATTCTCGCAAGACCCCCGACCCGTTCTCCAAGAGAATCGGACCGCAATCTTGCACCCTGCGTCCATGGCGGGAGTTCTTCGCGACTGTTTTATCTTTTATCCGCATTCTCAAGACGGGATGCTGCTCCGCCAGCATTCAATTCACGTGTTGTAGCTGAATGCCGCCGACTGGACTTTACCTCCAGAGGCGGAGAACCCTTCAACGACAGGTGAGTGAGTTGGGTTCCGCTCTCGCTTCGTGCGCGTACAGTTCCCATGGTCCGGACGATGTCCTGCATATTCCATGCTTCGACACCTGGGTGAGCGAAGCATGGCCTTTTTGTTAGATTTGTTTAACAGGATCTGGGTAGAGGGTATCTCCCCAGACTCTTGGCAAATCGTTGCTGTGATCGCCTTTCGCAAACGGGAGATATCACTCTACCTGACCGGTTCCTCCCTCAATCTTTCTAACCTCCAACGTGTGCAAGTTGTTGGAGAAATTGTTAAATGTTAGACTAGCATTTTTCCTGGACAGCCGAGGCACCCATCTACCCCACAGTGCGTCTTCCGCAAGTTCCACTCCTCCCAATCTGTGTTTCTGAATTTTTGCGAGATCGTGAATTCTGGGTACAGGTGGGGGGATTCCTCTGCGGCCCAATGGAGCAGGAAGAGGGTGGCCCTCAGGGAAGTGTCCTCAGTGTTGCGCTGTTTCACCTGAGTATCAACGGTATCACCGGTGCTGCTGAAGATGTTTTCGCTACGATCTACGTGGACGACCTTTCGATCTCTTTTGGCGCGGTCCAGATTCAAACTCTGGAGCTCTGACTCCAACAGGCATTGAACCGCGTCTCTCGCTATGCCGAAGCGCACAGGTTTCTGCTTTTCTTGGCCAAGACTAAGGTGGTGCACTTTTGCCGCCATCCATGGCTTCACTCCGACCCGGAGTTGTTTCTAAATTCGCCTGCCACTGATGGATTCGCGCCATTTCCTTGGTCTTGTTTTTGTACGACGCCTCACCGGAAGGCTCATATTCACAGCCTTAGGGTCTTTTGTACCCGCGCTATGGACATTCTTCGTTTCGTGCCTTTCAGCACCCGGGGTGCTGATAGGCTATTGCTTTAGTTTTCTATCAATCCTTTATTCGTTCGAAGCTTGACTATGGATGCGAGTTTTATGTATCCGCAGCTGAGCATGTATTGCGGAAGTTGAACTAAATCTACCACACCGGCCTCCGCCTGGCGACCGGTGCCTTCCGCACTGCCCTCATTGAGAGCCTACTTGTCGATGATGGCGAGTTCCCACTTGTTCTGCGCCGTGCACATTGCATTATTTGCCAGTCCGTGCGAGCCCGGCGCCTCCCCCAGTCACCATCTCAACAGCTCTCACTGCATCCACACCAGATCTTGACGGGGGCTTTGTCGTCGAGAAACGCCAGTCATACCCTAAGGCCTTTGGGTTTAGGGCTAGGAAACTCCTTCGAGAGCTCGGTGTAGCTCTTGGACCAGTGGCGCCCCTGGTTCTGCCCAGGACGCCACACTGGAGGGTATCACCTTTGACTATTTGACGCCACGCCTCTGCTCCCAGAGCTTCTATAGCGCCGAGAGTATTGCGTTCTGCCTTTTTGGAGCACACTTCGTGTCTAGCTGGAACCGTGCCGTGTATAAAGATGGCTCCAAGTCCCAAGAGTTGGTCGGTTTCCAAGCCATATCCTCTCTTTTTAAAGTCAGCGGGGCTCTGTCAGGCACTGCCTTTGTCTTCACGCCGAGCTGGTAGCACTACACCGCTCGGTACGGGATATAATGCGTCGTGCCCAGTTCGGAGACCGGATTGGGATCTATAGCGACTCTCAAAGCGCCCTGAGTTTTCTGGAGGCATTGCTATCTCTACATCCCCTGGTTCACGGTTTCAGCGAGTCGGGGGGATGTCGAGATTATCTTCTCCTGGGTTCCTGGGCATGTGAGGAATGTGCGCGCCAAAAAGTCCGCGAGGACTGGGCAACCAGACAGACCAGCGTTTCGCTCCTCCTCACAGCGATTACATGGCAGGAATCCGGGTTGCTTGGCAAAGAAGATGGGAGGGGAAGATAAAGTTGCTTGTCATTGTGTCCCTATCCTCCAATGCCGCGACGGCTTTGGGTTGTTTTGGGTCGTCTCCGAATTGGACTCGCTCGCGGGACGCACCTCCATTTGATGGAGCGCTTCCCGGCACCTTATTATGACGACTGCGTTGTCGCCCAGACTCTTCCTCGCATTCTTGTTGAATGTCTCAATCTGGGTGATCTTTGCGCACATTACCTAAGCGGGGGCATTACAGCTTGTCCCTTTTACTCAGGACTGGTTCGTGCACACAGACTTGCAGACTATGACTTTTTGGAGGAGGCTGGCCTTCCTCCATTTTATTTGATCTCTTTGTTGTATCAGGTCATCCCATAAGTTCTCTCCGGGTTTTAAATATAAAAAGAAGCTCTAATTGCTGACAGTAGACCTGTCGTACGGTGACCCTACAACTGACACCAGTTTAATATAATATAGATGTCGTAGGGTGACGTCAGAACCCAACCTTTCCCAAACTCCTCAGCAGAGAGGCCTTATGAACGGATTAGTCTGTTATGGAGGCGGGTCAAATTATAAATACAAATCAGAGTGCAATTTTAGGTTGACCAATGCTTGGCATATCTTGGAAGGGTTCTGGGGTAATAGAAACGGAGTACAAAAATATACTTTACTACTCTGCAGATAATATATTTACAAAATTAAAAGGGTTTTAATTAATGTATATAAACATAAGAGACGTACACGAGTCTCGGCTCCAAAGAGCTACCTGGCGGTGTCGACCGCCGTACACACAAATGGACAACGCGAAGCGGACTTACCCCCGATGCCTGAACGCGCTTCCTTCTTCTTGTTTCTCTTGTTTTTTAGCCTTTGTTTTTTTTTATCTATTTGTTTTGTTCGCATGGTTTTACTTTTGTTAATCTAACCTAGTATTAGTCTGTAGCTTGATTACCGCGACTTTTGACGCTAGTAGGTAGTTGTCAGATGGGCTCCTAAAATATTAAAGGAAAAAGGAGAACTTCCTAGATATTTTGGTCAGCTGGAGAACCTGCCATGATCCTCTAAAAGGACGGGTTGAGAAGCGGAAACCCGCCACTGACCTCGAATACCCTACCATTAATGGAGAGCCATCGCTCAAAATTTGCTCCTGAATTTAGTATCCAGCCAAAATGAATCCTCTCACTTTTATCTTCTCTATGGGAAGGGAATGGGGGACATAACAACCTATGGTTGTCTTTTAAAATGTCCCAGGAACCTGAGAATGATGGGGTTAAATAATCTAAAGCTTAAGAACCACAAAATGTGCCTCTGCCCAAACTTTTTGAATGTCTGTATAATTCATATTTAAAGAAAATTCACAGTCTGTTGCGTATCTCAGTGGAGACCTACAGTTTTTAAATGGGTTCCTGATCACCCCATCCGAAAATAGGTCCCATTCATCAAACTGACTGCATTTTAATAGTAGTTAGCCACCATGACCTCATCATTCAGGTGCATGGTTTGAAATATACTTTCTGAATCTGAATGAAATTGTGTTTGTGTTTCAGACTTTGTAAGTTTCTACACCTTGCCTTCCACTGTGATGCACCACCCAACATACAAGTCGTTGAAAGCGGCTTATTCCTTCTACAATGTATCTCAAGGAACGCCGTGGAAGATTCTGATGAAGGATGCATTAATTGCAGCCAAAATGGTGAGTTCTCAGAGTTGGAGATGCGTCGCTGTTCTCCCAAGGTTCACCGTGTCCTAGTCTCTCCCTCTAAAGGTAAGTACTTTGTGTAGACTGTTACACCTGGTACGAGGAGGAGGGGCGTGTTCCTCCTAGCCCCTGTGCTAAAAGGGAAGGCCCCGCTCTCTGGGTTGACTTGAACGTTTTGGCGGGTACGGGGGAACTGGAGCTCTTCCTCCTTGACCCTCCAAGCACCCACTTGTCTACGACTTTCCCCTCTTTATTTTCCTTAGGTTTAAGAACCTGACCACCTACCCTCATGCCGTGTCAGAAGAGAGGCTTTGTAACATGTATAAACAACGAGCGCAGGTCGCAGAGACCAGGACTTGGCTTGAGGGGTTGTGGGTGTGTAGCGCGATTAAGGGGACGAGTGGTTTATGCCATATCACCTTCCTTGCTTCTCATGGGTTGACCACTTGCCTGTGCGGCCGTTCTATGGTGCATAAGGCTGTACTGTTTGTGGTGGGCGGGACTTCGCTGTCTTTTTGGTTGCCAGGCCAACTAAAAATCACGGCTCCCGTTTCTGGATCTGCCACAACTGATCTTCAGATCCTGGCCATCCTGTCGTGGATTATTAAGTTATATTAAGGATACCTGCTCTGTTGGTGCGTTTTCATCTCACCCCCACTCAGCACTACTTTACTTCTTTATTAGTATTATTATTAGCATTATTATTGTTATTATTCTTATGATTCTTTTGTATTATTTATCATTATGTATTATAATTGTGCATTACTAAATTACTGGGTATTATTATTGTGTATTAATATTATTTATTTGTAGTATTATTCCTATTAATTATTATTCGTAGTATTAATTATTATTTAGTATTATGGCTATCCCCGCAACCCTTTATACCCACACTTTGTACCATGAGCACTTCCCACCTGGACAGAGTTCAATCTGGTAGCCATCCTGGGATCATTTAGCACCAGAGTTATGATAATAATAGTTGATCCCCCACCCTACTCATTAGTGGATCCGCCTCTCTCTCTCTTATTCTCTTTATTACATACCCTCATACCCCTTTCCGCATTTACCCTCCTATCCACAGAGGTTCATTGCTGCCCAGCGGACTTTCGTCGTCTTATGAACCTTAGTCGAGTGGCAGTGTCGACCGTGAGGTCCCTAACTGCTGCGAGGGCCGAAGTCCCGCTGGCTAGGGTGAGTATTAGGTACGGGGTGTGTTGGGCCGTGAACTGAGCTCACCTTCCTCCAGTACACATATAAGGCAACTACACTGGCACCATCCTTTATCGTTAAATCTCCAGCACAATTTCGCTTGAATGGGTGGGCTAGGTTGGCAAAGCCCATCAATGCTGGACCAGTTCCGATTGTGTGTAAATGATCACATTCTGGAATTTCTGTTCTTTGGAGATTTTTCTCTTAACCTCCCAAGTCATTGAGAGGTCATAGTATTTAGTTTCAATGAGCCCTTTTTTATTTTTACTCAGAACATGGGGACAGCAGAAAACAATAATGGGACTGCGCATGGGGATCCGTCTCCAAGCGTGACCTCGCCCTCGTTAGGTATTGGGGAGGACGAGGTAACACGAGACACGCCTCGCCATCTTTGGAGCCACAATCATATATTTACAGTTTGCAGAGGGTCGTCGTCTCTGGTCCCACTCTCTTGCTCGATGGAGGTCTGTTCGCCGCCCAGAGAGACTACAAAAGCTACCTCGAGGCCGATCTGTGATGTCTTGGCCTTTGGATGGCCACATGGAAGCTCTCCCTGAGTTAGACATTATGCCAGAGGTGACCCAGCCACAGATGGCAGGATCTTCCATGGGAGCGAACCTAGATCCGCCCCTGCGCAAGTTCTCTTCGCGTGACTTAGGGCCCCGAAGACTCACAAGGAGAGGAGAGACCTCCTTTGGCTGGTGCCCCCATGACAGCCAAGAGCTTTTTCATTTTGGAGAAGGATCTTGCTGAGGCCGGTCCGTCAAGCCTAGGGGTTTTCCTTCCTGGTGTGGAGAGAAAGCGGGTTCATTCCCCACCCTCTTCTCCCCCAAAGAGAGAGGGCAGGAAGAAGACGAAGAGGACTAATGGTTCCTCTCCCTCAGCAGATGCCTCGGAAACAGATGGGTCCGCTGACTCTTCGGCATCTGACCAGGCCAAGATCAGCGTGTCCGTCCTCGGGTGGCGAGCCCCAGACTAAGACCAAAGTTGCGGAGCTTCGATTACGCCGGCCGGGCCCCCTCATTGAGATACTACCTGGCGTTTTCAAGCCCGCTGGCTTCAAACGATTTTTGTTTATTCGTTCCACTGATGGCAGCATGTTGTCCAAGGGTAACATGATCCATCAGAGGTTAGTATTAGCTTTCCTCTGATGGTCAGTGTCTTTAGGACACTCGCCGGTGAGTTGACGCCGCACTCTATCATGAATTACGTCAAAGAATTGGTTTATAAGGGGGAACTCGTGGACACTATTTAGAAGACATCATCGAACAGCTGGATGACAAGGAGTCAAAGCCGATCGTGACAGGCTTCCTGAGTCTGTGCGTGCCGGTTGGTATCATTACTGCGTGAAGGTATTCGTACCACTGCCGCGGAGGTACTACTACTATCACCGCTTCGGCCTTAAAAATCGCTCGTAGGAGTGCAAAGTCTTCTTTAGTCAACGTCTTTGTAAGTTCCTCCAAGCTGTACACGATAAGTCCTTATCTTGTATGTCCAAGTGTCTTAATTTCGGAGAGCCGCACCCTGCTTCCTTGAAGCAATTTGGCGCGTATTTCATAGACAATTAAATACTGGTCTTTCAGGCCCCGGATTGTCTTTCCTTTCCTGAGGGTAAGGACATGGTCCTAGCGCGCGCAGTGCTACTTAAGACGTCTTGTGTCTCACTTTTAAAAAAGGCACCCTCGGCTCCTAGCCCCTCCATGCCTACGAGCACGGTCGCTTCCGTGCCCATTCGAAACACACCTGCTGTTTCAATCCGCCCCGAGCGCTTCCTTGGTAGAGCTGGAGTCAAAAAGGGTACGCACTGAGGTTGAAATGACCAACGCACCCGGAGTTCGTTTCTCACAGGAGCCTTCCCCCTCCAAGGTGGTCCAGAGGTCGTCTCGGGGACTCTTAAAGCTGTCCCCCTATCCAAGCCTGAAACCGGCGATCGGAGAAGCGGGACCCTCCAAAAGAAAGTGTTTCGTCTACGGAGCCACGGAGGGAGGAAAAGACTGGCATGACGATCCCAACCTTGTACGATAAGTCCTCGAAGGCGAAAGCGCCTTCACCGCTTTGTACTGCCAACATTACCCTGAGTTCTGCCTCCGGGAAGCGTACGCCCATTCCCGTGAGGGTCTTCTCTTCGAAGAGGGCCCCCGCATCTCCTTAGAGTTAGGCCTGGAGGGCATATTCCTTCCATGGAATTGCCGCGGACTACCGGCCAACTGGGAGGAGCTGCAGAGACTCGTCTCCTGTTATCTATCTTTTTGCAGGAGACCATGCTAGGCGTGTGCCCTCTGCCCACCCTACCGGAGTATGTGTTTTGCGACCCCACCAGCGAGGGATGGGGCAGGGCAGGAGGATGCGCCATTTACACTGTATGATGTCTCCGTTCTTCTCTTCCCTTTGAATACCTCCTTTCAGGCAGTAGCCCTGCAGCTGCATCTGAATAGGAGGTATACTGTTATTTCTGCCTATATTCTCCCCCTCAGCCGACTTCGACCCGCGAACTTCCCCTGCGTCATGGTAACTTTGCCGATGCTGTTTCTACTGCTCAGGGATTTTAACGTTAGACACCCACCCCCTCTGAGAGGACTACACGATCAGTACCATGGGTCGTTTCCTTACCGACCTGATCGAAGAGTTGGAGATAGATGTCCTTAATGTGGATAAGTTTACGCATCACTGTCCTAGAACCGCTTCATTTTCCTGCCTCGATCTGCCCCTGTTCTATCCGGATGCAGTCTGATTTTGGGTGGGGGATGGTTGATGACTTTCATAGTATTGATCACTGTTCCATTCAAATATTTTTTTCTGACCGCTGCCGCCTGAGACACAGCCCGGTGGTGACTTATTCATCTCTCCCAGTCTAGGAGTTTAGGTCGGTAGATGAGGTCGTTGAGTTCTCCGGCAACCTCATCGCTGTGGGCCTATTATTCCTAGAACGTCTGGCTCTTTTTTACGCCGACCGCTTCCTTTGCGGTCATTCGAGTGTGAGATTGTCCTCAGACAGAAGCGTTATGTCTACATACGCTATAAGCACCGCCCTAACAATTTCACTGTCGGTGAACTTCATAGACCTAGGGCCTGTTTTTGGTATATTTCATGCACGCCTGCCGCTCTTCACTTAACGGGAAAAACCCTCTTGCAGACGTGTGAAAGTAAGTCAATTGGATTTGGGGCAAGTTCACGCAGCCTCCCCTTTCCTCTCCGTTCTGCAGGAGAATGGAACCGCAATCTTGGACACTGAGTCCTTGCGCGACCGCTTTCTCCGCATTCTCTAGCCGGAATGCTCCACCGGCATTCATTGCGCGTCGTCGTGATGTCGTGGAAGGCGGCAGACTGGAAATTAACCTCCAGAGGTGGAGAACCCTTCAACGACAGGTTTACATGGAGCGAGTCGCGTTCCGCTTTCGCTTCGTGCGTGGACACCGCCCCTGATCCGAACGATCTCCCGTATGCCATGCTTCGACACCTAGGTGAGCTCGGCCTGGCCCTTCTGTTCGAATTGTTTAACAAGATCTGAACAAAGGCTATACTCGCAGACTGCTGGTGAATGGGTATTGTGCTCGCTTTTCGCAAACCAGGGAGAGATCACTCTAACCGGGCCGATATCTGCCTAATTTCTCTAACTTCTTGTGTGTGCAAGTTAATGGAGGAATTGCTGAATGTTAGATTGTTTTTTTCCTGGTCAGCGGAGGCCACCTGTCTTTTGCACAGTGTGGCTTCTGCAAGTTCCACTCCACGTCAGATGTTCTGCTCTGACTAGAGAATGCCGTCTGCTAGGCATTCCTTCGTACACAGCACTACGCCACGGTGTTTTTCGACCTGGAGATATGGTAGCATAGACACTCCACACGATGGGGGCAAGATGACGCCTCCCTACCTTTATATCTGAATTTCTACATGATCTTCGATTCCCCTTTCTGGTGGGGGGAACCATCTCTAGCCCACCACCTTTGCCCTAAACATCAACGGTATCACTTCGGTTTTACCGGAAGAGGTTCTGCTACGTTCTACGTTGACTACCTTTCGATCTCTTTTGGTGCGGTCTAGATGCCAATTCTGGAAGGTAGATAAGCATTGAACCGCATCTCGCGCTACTCCGAAGTGCACAGATTTAGGTTTTCCCTGGTTAAGACTAAGTTGGTGCACTCTAGCCGCCATCCACGGTTCCATCCCGATCCGGACTTTTCCTAAATGGAGTTCGGCTGGAAGTGTTGGATTTGTACACCTTCCTTGCCTTTTTTCGACCGATGCCTTACCTGGTAGGCTTATATTCGCAGCCGTATGGTCTCTTGTACCCGCGCCATAGACATTATTCGTTCCGTGACGTTCAGCACTTTGTTCTTTCGAAACTTGACTACGGTTTCGAGTTTTTTCGCATCCGCAGCCGAGTGTGTATTGCGTAAGGTGAACCCGAGCCATCACACCGTTCTCCGTCTGGCGACCTCTGCTTTCTGCACAGCCGCTATTGAGACCATATTTGTCGATGTCGGAGAGATGTCTCGCTCTGCGGCGTATAAAGCATATTATGCGCTTTTACGCGATTCGCGGTTGTATTCGATTCACAAATTCGGTTGGCGACTGGTGCCTCTCCGCTACGCCCTCTATAGAGAACCTCATTGTTCACGCCGGGGCGATGCCACTCGCTTTACATCACACACAGTACATGATGCTCTTGTACACGCGAGTTCAGCATCTTACCCCGGCCTTCATTTCGTCTGCCGCCGATCTTGATGGTGCCTATGCCAAAGAACGACGTCGATTCAGAGCAAGGAAATTCGGAGAGTTCGGTGTAATTCTTGGATTACGTTGCTACATGCAAATTTCTTTGCGGGAGATGCCCTCGTTTGTACTGTCAATAAATATCTATTAGTAGACACAAAATTCTTAGTTTTAATTGTTCCAAATTCTCTGCAACCTGTTTTAAGATAAATATAATCCCTAGACATTTTTTAAGCTACAAAAATAGTGTGTAGTTGCCACAGGAGCTCTCCGAAGGACGTGTAAATATTGCTTCATTTCTAAGCTGACCTAACCTAAATGTTCAACAATTGCAGCCGTTAAATGAAGCTTTGAACAGAAACGTCTTATCACCCGTCAATCGAAATGATGCTCTTCTTCTTCATGACAATGAGTTAGATTGAACAGTTCTAGCTCGACCGCCATATTCACTGGACCTTGCACTATCTGATTGCCACTTATTGATAGGAAGGTGTAAAAAGGATATTAGATCAAATCATATATTTCATCAAAGCGGAATGAATTCTCAGAGGTATCGACTCCATAGTTAAACGATGGAAAGCATTGCTGATAACGGGGAATCTCTTCTTTGACCCACGCCCTTTGGGTAGGGTGGTCAAGATAAGTAGTCTTTCCTTTTCCACAGGGTATTCGTTCCCTTTACTCTTCCCTGACATTCGCGATTTACTTTCAGGAAAACTTCGATGTCTTTAACGCCTTGGACTTGATGGAGAATGACCAGTTCCTATGCGAACTAAAGTTTGGCCAAGGAGATGGAAACTTGCAATATTACCTCTACAACTGGCGTTGCCCCCAGATGCCTCCTGCCAAAGTAATTTATTGGCTTCCCATTTAGGGGTCTTATTGGTTGAATATATTTCTACTGACCCACTGATTTCAGCGAGGTCATGGGGTTTGGCTATCAAGAGAGACTTCTTGTGGCGGAAATGGGTTCATTTTTTCATCTCTGGTTTCGAACTAGAAGCGAGACTGAAAAAATACTTGAATCACTTGGGACGGGAGTGGATGCGATTGGAAATTAGTATCCATTGATGGTTGGTCCACTTAGAGAGAAAGAGGGATAGATTTATGTGCCGAGAGAAAAGTGTGTGACATTACGTTTTTATGGCAGAAAGATATGGGCAATTACCCATGAATTGTGCAGAGAAGGGACGGTGGATGTAAGACTGATTGGTCCGCTCTTGGTGAGAGATGCTTAAAGGTGGAAGCTGAAAGAGTGTAGGGGCTTGTATGACTACAAGGTGTTGCTGTAAGGTTAAATTTGGTTGGGGTGTGTATGAGAATACGGGAAACTCTCGCTTGCCTAGTGGATGCATTGTTAGGCAGCTTTCAGCGGTACTACAAACTTAACCCAGCTTGGTTAAGGAGGTCCCCACGCAACACCGTTACCATAACCTTCACCTCTTCACCTGGCAACATACCCACTCTCTCCCTGCGATGGAGTAGTACTTTCGGCTATGGGGAGACGAAGTGTTTTATGACTGCTGGTTGGTGTCCTAACATTACCCCTCCTCCACCCCACCCCGAGGTCGGGCCCCTGCTGCGTCCGGGCTCGCAATCATTGTCATTCCGATCTTTATGTACGTTTCATCATCCGGTCCTGGGATCTCGTCTACGATGCGAGCGGGGGATGACATAACTTGGACGAGAAAACCTAAGGAAGAGAGAATTCCAAATGGGAGGCTGTTAGATGGTCGAGAGAGGGAAGAATGTTTGAGACTCGGAGATGGTTGGCCCCGCAGGGTGGTACCCTGCGTGGCCCGTTACACTTGGTACCACCTGGAGGAGTTAGACGTCACCCCGGCCTGAGTGAAAATTAGGAAAGCCCCGCCACTGGGTTGATTCGCTGATGGGGCCTGGGAAAGTTGTTGGTGCCATTTCTTTCCCTCAACCTTTTGTCTCCCCGCATTTGGTACCAATAGGAACTGTTCTCACTCGGGCTGAGTGCGAATGAGGGACACCCCGCCCCTGGGTTGACTTAAACTCTGATGGGGCCTGGGGAAGTTGTTGGTGCCCAGACTTGTGGACTATTTGACTTCCTGGACAAGGCTGGAGCGTGCTTCCTCCTCCTTCCTTTTATGCTACTTCTTTTTTGCTTTTGGGTTTGTTTATTTTGGTTATAATCTAAGCCTAGCTCTCGTAAGCCTTCGCCAGATGGGCGTTACAGAAAGGAGTTTTCCTTTACCCCATCTCCAAATGGTTTTTATTGCGAATAATAGTAGTGTTCCTACCCATGAATTTATGGTGGATAGTTTCTTAGTACGGGACTCAGCGCCCCGTCCTGCCCCAGCTTAGCTCTTCTCTCCTCCTTTCAGACAGCCTGTATTTCTCCCCTACTTCCTCACTTTCCCTACAACCTCTCCCACAACTTTCTCTGGTCGGCCTCTATTTTCACAGGGTAGATGCCGACCTTCTTCACAGCCAACTATCCCGGATCGGGGCTGAGGGGGGAGGGGGAAAATTTGGCTAACCCCTGAGCTCCGATTTGGGATAGTGGGTTTTTAACAACCTTCATCCCCACCCATACCTTCCTCACACCCCTTTTCCTTCTCTCTTCACACACTATCAATTTTACGCCGTGTCCAAGGTGGAGCCGCCATGCTGAGGGACTGCCAAATCACCAGGCGGGGGGGGGGGGGTGGTCTTGAATGGCGGCACCTGGCTCTGCCAGGCCTGTACGCACCCCTTGCAGGGCGGGCTACTTCGAGGGGTGATGAGCGTGTGCATCCCGTGAGAAAGTTAGGGTCCCCAGCCCCAATAATGGAAATTAAAAAAAAAAACTTCCCCTTTCACAATCAATGGAGCCGCCTTCTGGCAGCTCCACAGAAAAAAATAGAGATTTCCCCCACTATGCTTGCGCAGGGGAGCCTCCAAATTTCTCTAACCGGAGAGGAGGCGTACTCCTCTCCTTCGCCTACGGGTGTAGGAGACTCCCTCTTTCCAGCGGCAGTCCCCCCTTTACTTTCCAAGGAGACTGCCAAGAAAGCCAGCAGGCAGCCCATAGCCGACCGCTTCCCATTGAAGCGTCTCGGTAGGGCAAACCCCCCTTAGGGGGGAGAGGGAAGCCAGCCCCTTCGGTCGCTTCCCTCAAAAGACCGGCTGGCTAGAATACTAAACCTATCCTGTGCCTCCCAAGACGAGACTAAAGACACTGCTGCTAATAAGACCTGTGATGTACCGGGGGATGGCCAAATGGAGGCCCCACCCGAGATAGACATGGTCCTTGAGGCAACCCAGCCTCATACGGTAGGGCCTTCCATGGGAGCGAATTCGGGCTCGGCGCCAAGCACCGAACTCGAGTATGCTCCTATTCAAGGTCCTCCTCAAACGGCTAGGGTTTCCTAGGAAGTAGAAGGAGGGGTGATCTCATCCTCCGACCGATGCCCCTACGACTGTCATGACCTTCTCCATCTTGGAGAAGGACCTTCCTGAGGCCAGTCCATCTGGCCTGGGGGCTCCTGCCGGTGGAAGGGATAAGAAGGTTCATTCCCTGCCATCCTCTCCTAAAAAGAAAAGAAAACAACAAAAAAAGCCTAAAAAGACTCAGGGCTCCTCTCCATCCGCGGGGGCTGCGGGGACGGATGGGTCTGCTGCTATTTCGGTAAGCGACCAAGCCAAGATCGGCACATCCTGCCCCTCTGCCCCCCGGGGTGCAGAGCCCCTGACTATGACTAAAAGTGCGCAGGGCGGAGCCTCGATAACATCGGGGCCTCTCATTCAGAGATTACCCGGCGTTTTCGAGCCTGCTGGCTTCAAACGCTTCCTCGTTATTCGCTTCACTGATGGCACCATGTTGGCTAAGGGCTAAATGATCCATCAGAGGAGAGCTTTAGCTAGTGTGATTGGTAGACAGCCGAAGGGGACCCGTTTCTCGGACGGGCGCCTTTTGGCGAATGCGTCGAATCCCTCCGAGGCGGCCATGATTAGTGCCCTTCGAACACTTGATGGCACGCCTGTGAGTGTGACGCCGCAATCTACCATGAACTTTGTGAAAGGAGTAATTTATGCAAGGGAACTCGTTGACTACTCGATAGAGGACATCACCTTAGAGCTGGCCGACCATGGGGAGGAGCCTCGAGACCCACCATTACACTCTTTGTCACGTTCGACTGCGACAAGCTCCCTGAGTCAGTGCGTGCCGGTTGGTACCGTAACCGCGTAAAGGCATTCGTGCCACTGACCCGGAGGTGCTATTACTGTCACCGCTTCGGCCATATGAATCGCTCATGTAGACGTGCAAAGTCGGGGTCACCCGAAGTCTGTGTAAATTGCTCCAAGGCCGCACACGATAAGTCGAAATCGTGTGTGGCCAAGTGTGTCATTTGCGACCAAGGTCTCTGCCCGTTGGGTCCCTAGAAACCTCACGCCCCATGATCGACTTCAACGTCGTCAAAGTTCGGAGGAGCTGCTGCTCCTGTACAACCAAGACCCGACGGGATTCAAGTCACGCATAGTGACAGGTGATGAAACGTGGGTCCATCACTGGGATCCCGAGACCAAGCTCGAAAGCATGGCCTGGAAGCACAGGGGCTCTCCGACCCCCATCAAGTTCCGGACCCAACCCTCGGCCGGGAAGATCATGGCCACCATCTTCTGGGATTCTAAGCGAGTGTTGATGGTGGACTATGCACCTCGTGGAAGGACCATCATAGGCCAATATTACGCCGAGGAACTGGCTGGGTTGAAGAATTGCATCCGTCAGAAGCGGCGTGGCAAGTTGACACGCTGTGTCCTGCTCCTCCACGTCAATGCCCCTTTCCACAAGGCCAGAGTTGCACAAGCTGCCCTGTGTAGGTCGGATTCGAGGAGCTCAACCATACCCCCTACAGTCCAGATCTGGCCCCTAGCGACTACTTTTTTATTCCGGCAGCTCAAGGCTGCACTGCGTGACGCCGGTTTGGGGACGATGAATATGTCCAGCTCGCCGTCCAGGAGTGGATTGAACAACAGTCGGGAGATTTCTGGTTGTCGGGAATTCGAAGCCTCAGGGACAAGTGGCGCAAGTGCATTGAAGTCGAGGGTAGTTATATTGAAAATAATAAAACACTTTCCCTCATATCTCGTTTGCTTATATCCGAATTGCAAAACTTATTGACCGTCCCTCGTAGGTGTCCTAAATGTGGATGAGTTTATGCATCACTGTCCTAGAACCGCTTCATTTTCTTGCCTTGATCTATCTCTGTGCTCTGATTTTGATTGGGGGTGGTCGATGACCTCCATGGTAGTGATCACTTTCCCCTTTCAAATATAATTTTCTGGGCAACTGCCGCCTGAGAGCCCACCTTGGTGGTGATTGGCGCGGGCGCAGTGGCTTGCATTTCAGGAAATGACTGAATTCTCTATCTCAATCGAGGAGTTTAGGTCGATAGATAAGGCTGTTGAGTTCTTCTCCGGCAACCTCATCGCCGCGGGCCTGACCACTATTCACAGAACGTCTGGCCGTTTTGCACGCCGACCACTCCCGTGGTGGTCGGCTGAGTGTGAGACGGCCCTCAAACAGAAGCGTTATGCCTGCATGCTTTATAAGCGCCGCCCGAACGATTTCACTGTCAGTGAATTTCGTCGTGCTATGTCTAGGTTCCGGTATATTTCGAAGCACGCCCGCCGCTCTTGTGACGAGCATACGTGTCTTCACTTAGCTGGAAGACCCCTCTAGCAGAGTTGTGGAAGCGAGTCAAAAGGATTCGGGGCAAGTTCTGGCAGGACCCCCCTCCCGTTCGCTAGGAGAATGGGACCGCAATCTCGGACCCCGCGTCCCTGGCGGAATCCTTCGCGACCGTTTTCTCCGCATTCTCTAGCCGAGATGCTGCTCCGCCTGCATTCAATGTACGTCGTGATGTCGCGGAAGTCCGCCGACTGGACTTTTCCTTCAAAGGCAGAGAACCCTTCAACGACAGGTTTACTCTGAGTGAGTTATGTTCCGCTCTTGCTTCGTGCGCGGCCAACCCCCATGGTCCGGACGATGTCCCGTACGCCATGCTTCGACACCTGGGTGAGCGAGGCATGGCCTTTATCTTATATTTGTTCAACAGGATCTGGGTGGAAGGTCTCCTCCCGGATTCCTGGCGATTCGCTACTGTGCTCGCCTTTCGCAAACGGGGGAGAGATTACTACTCCGGCCGGTTTCCGCCCAATCTCTCTAACCTCTTGCGTGTGCAAGTTGATGGAGAAATTGGTAAATGTTAGATTAGCCTTTTTCCTGGACACCGGAGGCCATCTGTCTTCCGCACAGTGCGGCTTCAGCAAGTTCCACTCAACGTCGGATGCTCTGCTCCGACTGGAAAATGCCGTCTGCGAGAGTGTCCCGCATGGAAGTGTCGTCAATGTCACACTCTTTGCTCTGAGCATCAACGGCATCACCTCGGTGCTGCAAGAAGATGTTCTCGCTACGCTCTACGTGGACGACCTTTCGATCTCTTTTTGCGCGGCCCAGATGCCAACTCTGGAGCGTCGACTCCAACAGGCATTGATCCGCGTCTCTCGCTATGTCAAAGTTCCCAGGCTTCGGTTTTCTTTGGCTAAGACTAAGATGTTGCACTTCTGCCACCATCCGCGGCTCCACCCTGACCCAGATTTGTTTCTAATTGGGGTTCACCTTGAAGTCGTAGACTCGAACCGATTCCTTGGTCTTGTATTTGACTGACGCCTTACCTGGTAGGCTCATATTCTCAGCCTTAAGTTCTCTTGTACCCTCCCCATGGATATTCCTCTCTCTGTGACTTCAGCGACTGGTTGCTGTTAGCGCTACCGCCTTACTTTTTTATCCATCCTTTGTCCGTTCGAAGCTTTACTACGCATGCGAGTTTTATTCATGGGGAGCCGAGCATTTATTGCGGAAGGTGGACTCGATCCACGACACCGGCCTTTGCCTAGCGACCGGTGCCTTCCGCACTACCCCCATTCAGAGCCTACTTGTCCATGCTATGTAGATGTCACTCGCTCTACGCCGTGCAAAGTGCATAATTCGCCTGTACAGTCGAGCCCGGCGTCTCCCTCAGTCGCCAACAGCTCTCACTGCATTCGCAGCCGATTTCGACGGTGCCTATGCCACCGAGAAACGCCAGTCATACCCTAAGCCCTTAGGGTTTAGTGCCAGTAGCGCCCCTGGTTATACCCAGGACGCCACCCAGGAAGGTATCACATTGGCTATTTGTCGCCACGCCTCTGCTCCGAAAGCTTGTATAGCGCCGGGAGTATTGCGTTCGACCTTTTTGGAGCACACCTCGTGTCACGCTGGAACCGTGCCAGTGTATACGGATGGATCCAAGTCCCAAGAGGGGGTCGGCTTCCACGCCATATCCCCTCGGTTTGAAGTTAGCGGGGCTCTGCCAGGCGCTGCGTCTGTCTTCACGGCCGAGCTGGTGGTAATACACCACTCGTACAGGAGATTACGCGACGTGCCCAGTTCGGATACCGGATTGTGATCTATCGCGACTCACAAAGCGCCCTGAGTGCTCTCGGGCATTGGATCTCCGCATTCCCTGGTTCGCGATATCTGTGACGCCACGGTTTTGGCGAGCCGGGCGGATGTCGAGATTATCTTTTGCAGGGTTCCTGGACATGTAGGAATTGCGGGGAATGAGAGCGCCAAAGACTCTGCGACCGGACCAGCGTTTCGCTCTTCCTCACACCGACTACATGGCAGAAATACGGGCTGCTTGGAAAAGAAGATGGGAGACGGTCGCTGTGGAACTTAAAAGTTGCGTGCCATTGCGCTGCGACTGTTCCCATGGACCTACCCCCCAATGCTGCGAAGGCTTCAGGTTGCTTTCTGTCTTCTCCGAATTTGGCACACATTTGCTGGACGCACCGCCATTTAATGGAGCACTCGCCAACGCCCTACTGTGAAGGCTGCGTTGTTCCCCAGACTGTTCGGCACATTCTTGTTAAATGTCCCAGTCTGGGTGATCTTCGCGCACCTTACCTGTCCCGGTACCGGGATGGGCGGGGTCGCTACCGCCTGTCCCTTGTACTCGGGACGAGTTCGTGCACATTGATTGGTGGACTTATAGACTTTTTGTAGGGGGCCGGCCTTCTCCCCTTTATTTATTAGGTTTTTTTTTGTTATTGTTGTTTTCTCTGTAGGTTGCACGCTCCTGCGCCGGGGAGAGGGGACCTTTCCCGATGCCGGAGCTTGCTTCCTAATTGTTGCCATTTTTCCTTTTTATCGTTGTTTTGTTTTCATATTCTTATTTTAAAGTAGCCTAGTGCCAGGCTGTCTTGATTGCGGCGACTTATGCCCAAGCGGGCAGTCGTCAGATAGGCTCCTAAAATTTTAAAACAAAAATAGCTTCAACCTTCACCTCCTTGATACCCCCCTTCCCCAATATTACACAGCATGTCCACTCGTTCTCGTATCCACTCACCTCAATACACTACAGAAAATACCGGATGCACTCATAGCAGCCAAATAAACCACTTAGGCCAACTCATCCGGTAAGCGGATTTTTTCGAAGCTGCCGCTCAGACCACTCCACTATGTATACGACATACAATACACCAACATGCTACCAAAACCTAGATAACATCAAACACCTATTTATAGACTGCCAGCGAGCACTTCACACAATATATCCTCTCAGGGACGTGTGAATCTAACCAGGGAGCGTAGTAATCCTTCCTAGGTTCTCCTCACCTCGCAAAATAGAGTGGGGGTCCCCCACCCCCACTCTATTTACTAAGTACTATGTATTATCAATGAACATTGCAGTCTTCCAGGCGTGTATCGTGAAAAGCTAAGCCCTGATTGTGGTGCTGTTAGTGTAGAGACGTGTTGCTATTAAGTTTCATCGTGAACTTATTCGCGAAATTGTGCTTCCGAGGCTAAATATAATTGGCAACAGCGCCGATCTAAATTTTTCTTTCTTGCAGGTGGGTCTCGTGTTGCAATAGCGAACAGTGATAGAAAACCCACGAAGATATTGTTAACGCCCTTACTCCATGGCCTACTTTTGTCCTATCACGTTTCTCGTTTTTTTTCTTGAAAGGAAAGAAAATAAACCTTAATCACTTCGTCAATATTATGTTAATTAAGAACTTTTGAAAGCAGATAAAAAAAAATGTGTAAAACACTGTATTTTAATTGTTTTTAAGCACGATTGTTTTATTTTTATCTGTGCTACTATAATGCCAGGGAAATATCACCGATTGTTAAATTAACTTAAGGTGTGTACATAAATATACGTTTGTACATAAAAACTTAGACGCATGATTTCTTTCTCGCGTTTCCCGGGAAAAACACGTAAGACGCACGATTTCTTTCATCGCCTTTCCCGGGAAAAAAAAACAGCTGACTTACTAGATTTTTCTTCAGAGCGACAATGTTTTGTGGCGCGCACATAATTATGTCCAGGGTATCTAAAACGCGTCGCATTTGCTCCTCCGGCTGACTGCACTGATGCATAGCGTGCACATTAGCTGAAATATTGCCACAATCCAGTCAGTTATTGCATATGCGGATTTTTCTATGTTAGATTTAATTGTTCTTGGAGTAAGAAGCGTCTCGGTATAACTAAATTTGATCTGGACTACTTTTCATAAGCTTTATAAAATTTATTACTTAGGGTATTATTGTTTCAATTTTACAATGGATGTTATTTTATACTCGGTATTTGCTTCATATTTGGATTAGAACGCGAGAGTGTGTCATTCATTTACTTTCCTCACAAAGCCACGATTAATGAGTGGCCGGTTACACATACTATTTTGGCAAATAAAAAAAAACCCAGAGCCATTACACATCTTAACTTACTTCCTCGCCTCCCTACTTCTCTCCCGCGACGTGGGCGAGCCTTAGGACCACGATCCCTGCGTGTGTCCACGTCTCCCTGAGAGGAGACATTGTGTTAAGTGTGTGCTTGTCTGGATTTTGGGCAGTCTGAGTAGGTGTGTGAGTGTTGATGTTGTTGTTCTTGTGGTTTCTCGGGCTGTCATTCCAGGAAGCCCTCACCACG
Source organism: Ceratothoa steindachneri (assembly GCA_963969495.1). Taxonomy (NCBI): domain Eukaryota; kingdom Metazoa; phylum Arthropoda; class Malacostraca; order Isopoda; family Cymothoidae; genus Ceratothoa; species Ceratothoa steindachneri. The sequence continues at coordinate 52,259,408 of OZ018329.1, forward strand.
CAGGTAGGACACCACACTGATTGGATCCGAGCATAACTGATGAATATCTGAAATGTTGTGGTTGTGTCTGAGAGCTGCCAAGTTAGGGCAATCTGCTATGAGATGTGTGACTGTGTTGGGACTAACTTGGCAGAGTGGACAGAGATCTGTATGGGTGTTTTCTATGCGGTGTTTGTAGGTGTTTAATGACTGGTGGTGTCCACAGCGAAGTCCTGTAAGATTTACTCTCCGACTCTGTGCTGCTTATGTCAGGTGGGGGAGGGGGTGCAGTATTTTGTTGTTAGGGAGATTGTTCAGTGCTTGCCTTGTGAGGTGTGTGTGTGAATGCTTTTTATATTGTGTTACATTTGCAGGTTGTGTAATGGTATTTAGGCTGTTTGTGTAATATCTGTGTGGTGTATTTATTATTTGTCTGTGGGTGGTTTCGTAGATAGTGACAGGGACTGTTTGCGTTGTTTACGACAGATGCTAGGAACTGTGTGCCTCTTATGTTCATATGTTGTTTTATAGTTAGTACCTTGGTTTCAGCATGTTGGTGTAATATGGGTGTTGTGTTCCACCAAGTATGATTCTAAGTGGAGTGTTTTGTGTGATTTCTAACTTGTTTAGCCGTGTGTTTGATATGACAGGGGCCCAGGCAGGGCTGGCATAGTCTATTATGGACCGTATGTGTGTTGCTTGTATACTAGAGTGAGAGTTTCTTTGTGTTGTCCAAAGGTTGTACTTGTTAGTGTTCTGAGGGCGTTAAGTCTTGGCCTACATTTTGTGATTATGTTGTTTATGTGTGGTGTGAATGATATGGATGTGTTGTATGTGTGTGGGGTATTGTGGAGCTGTTCAATGTTGTGACTTGTGAGAAGTGGACTTGGTGGGTGTTACTTTTAGTCTGTTTTGTGTTAACCAGTTTTCTAGTTGTGTAATGTAGGCTTGAACTTGTGTGGAGCATGTGTGTGCATCATTGTGTATTGATATGATTGTTAGGTCGTCTGCATATGAGGATATGTGCATGTTGTTTGGTGGTGCATGTATAAATTGAAAAATGTGGGGCTTAGGACAGAGCCTTGTGGGACTCCATTAGGGAAGTTTCTAATAGTGGATGACTAGCCATTGTAGTGTGCAAATGATTGTCTTCCTGATAGGTAGTTGGCTAGCCAGCGTTTGGTGTTGTTGTGTAGTGTTGTGTTGTTGTAAATTTTGTTAATGAGGGGTGGTCTGGAGATGGCATCAAACGCTTTACTTATGTCTATTGTTACTAGCAATGTTCTGTGTGGTGTTCGTCTGGAGTTGATGCCATCTTGTACTATTTGTGTGAGCTTGGTGAGTAGTGTTGTGGTTGAGTGGGTGACAGTGGAATATGTGGTGTTATCTGTGCAGAGTAATGTTATGGGTCTGTATGATGCTGCTTCTGTGGGTGTTTTGTTTGGTTTGAGTAGTGTGATGACTTTACCTAGTTTCCAAATGTTTGGTATTATTCAGTGTGCTGTGTTTGTGAGTATTTGTGTGCCGTGGGGACCGAAGTGTTTGAGATTATGTTGCATATGCTATCAATGCCAACTGCTGAGGAGTTCTTAAGTTGTTTTATGATGTGTGCAGTGTCTTCTGTTGCAAGTATTCCTGTGTAATCTAGTGGGAAGTCTTGTTTGCGTCAGTATATATGTCTGTCTTATTTGTGTTTGGGAAGTTGGTTAATGTTAGAGTAATGTGTTATTAAAATGTTGGCCTGTTGTTTGTTTGAGGGGATTTTGTCTCAAGGGCTGATGGATGCGTGACTTTGTACAATGCCACTGTTTGAGTCAGTGAAGCTTCTGATTCTTTTGTCTAGTTTGGATGTATTTGTTTTGTAATAGAATATTTTAAGGAAAGCTAACCAGTTTTCTGTTTGTTTCTCTTTTAGTTTGGTGTGTGCGGGGTGAGTGTTGCGTTCCTTTATAAGTCTGTTGATGTCTGATGAGAAGTTGGGGTTATGATATTTTCTGTTGCAGGAAATACTGTGGTGTATATAAGTGATGAGGCCACCACCCTCACCATGGGCAGTGAAGTTTGGAATTTTGTGTTTGTGCTGTTGTTTGGTTTCTTGTATTGTGGCAGCGTGGCACAGCACTCTGGAAGAGCACCGAGGTTCCCCTCCTCTTGGTTTTCCCTTGATTTGTAGATCCTCCGCACTCCTCCAGTAGGGTTGTTTGTGGTCGATTGGTTCGGTGGCAATTCCCTTCCATTCGTCCTCGACCGGCCTCCGAAGTAGATCCACGACGAACACGTGACCACACCAGATCTGGTGTGTGTGTGTGTTATCGGCTTTAATTGAATTTGGTGTAGGTTGGTGTCGGGGCGAGGATTAATCTATGTTTGTATTGTTAGAGTATAGTGTAGTGGCCCTGCCTGAGTTGAGAGAGGATTATTACTCTGTGTTCTATGTAATTATATTTAATTTAAATGGGTAAAAAAAAAAACACATGCCGCCCAATTCAATGGATTTTCAATGGCAGCGAATTTCTTTTAATGGGATATAACAAATAAAAACTAAAGGTAAAAAACATTCGAAAGTAGAGTTAAGAATAGCAAGGAAGGTGGTAAAAGACTAGAATGAAGGCAGTAAACTAATGGTATCCCTGCAACAGAAGGTTAAAATAACATAGGAAAACATTAGATGGCTATGAATGGGATATCGAGGCTAAAAGAGGAGCAGTAACTTAAGATTAATGGCGATGGACTAAAGGTTAGAGTTGGCCAGGACAAGATAAATAAATAATGTGAAGAGACGGAAGGAATCCTCAGCTAAACTTGTCGCGGATGGAGAAGGGGCGGCGGCGGCGGCGGCACAGAAAAGGGTTTGGGGAAACAAAAATTGTCAAGGTCCTGAAAGGCACGACAATCCAGGAGTAGGGAGGGCGGGGTAACCTCTAGTCCCTGCCTGAAACTAATTGGCTGTGTGGCAGCCGTTTCGGAGGTGGCAAAGAGCTCTCAAGAGCGGGAATTTTGATATCTCGATGGCCAAGGGCGAACAGATTTCTTAATACTCAACAATTAGGAATTGCAGCTATCCGACTTCATCTGCCAAACACACTACACCTACTTCCGAAGGGTTGGGAATAAGTGTATTTACGGTAGGGCTTCAGAGTAGAAACTCAAAGGGAAGCTGTACTAGACTTTCTGCCCCGACGCTAATTTCCATGAATCGCAAGCAGACCTGTGAAATGCGGAAGTTGGTGACTGCTGTACGCGAAAGATAAAGCGCAAGCACACCCAGTTTATGTTGAGAGCTGCTGAACGCTACTCTCTATATACATGCTATTGACAGGTGATGCAGGAAAACCACTGAAGAAGGCCAGTAGTATACTTGGCTCCCATAATCCGTGATTATTCCTTTTTAGTCGAACCGGAGGTGGACCGAGATGCATAGGCACGACCATACTGAGTTTAAGGAACTGCCTGAGAAGTCTGTGTCGGAGGCAGATCATTAGGCACCACATCTGGTTCTGAGGTCCGCCTCTCCCAGCATCACGGAGAAATCTGAGTAGAGACTGTGCGATAGAGAGAGTAATTCCCTAACTCGAAGGCGCGCCTCCCCAATGTCAAAGTACAAAGAATCACTCATCAAAAGGACTTCATTCTCGAACATAAAACACACGCATGTAGCTGCAGCCCTGTGGGCGGGACCCCAGTTGTCGCAGCGTAGAAGTCTAGTGCACTCGGGGCCATAATAATTAGAGGCACAATTGAAACATGTACGTACATGTCGACATAGGGCTAAAATGACCGAACTGCTGAGAGTTGAAACCGTCTCGGGCGTTTAAAATAACGGCTTACTAGGATCCGGAGGTACCCAACGCTCAAAAATGGAGGAATTTCCTGGTGTTCAAACGTCAAAATTAACGTAGTGGTATTGATACTAGTTGAGCCGACGGGCTTAGTCCCCCTAAACACATTAGTAACGCGTTTTCCTACCAGCTTACATTGGATCTGAACCAGGTCGTAATCATATAACTCGATAGATTATGCATCTACTGAGATATCTGTAACAGAAGACAGTTTGCGTTGGGTGCGGGAAGAAACCTCAACCACAATGTCTCCCACAACACAAGCAAACATATGAAGTGGTTCACCACAACGAGATTCGAAAGCATCGCTTATATAAAAAAAATTTCGGCATTAGAGAACGGAGTAGGGATATTATACTTTAGTACAAGAAAGCGAAAATAATCTAAATCCGGGTCCATTTCGTTGGCATAGGAATCCAACGAGAGAGGGAAACTGGAAGGAACAAACAACGATTATCACGAAAACCTTTCTTGGAAGAGAAGACTACTCGAGACGTAGCCTTGAAGGAGGAAGGGGATTAAAGAAGATTTACCATTGAACTAAGTAAAAATCATTTCACCACCCCCAGGGAGCTCTACATGAAGAGGCACTGTGCCGGTGAGGAACTATCATCTTTCAGCGGCCCCGGTGATACCACATCTGGTATACTCTAGTAACCCAAGGGGCCCATGCGGCAGCACCGGACCAATGGCGTGCCAGAACCCCAGGTGCCAAATTGAGTCCTTAAGTTCACGGGGAGGGGGGGCAACTGATTGACCAGGCAGAGCTAACCTGGCCTTACGTTTGCCACCAACCACCCCATCGAAGAAGCCTGTTGCTACCTCAAGGTTGCAACTCAGTATGGAAGCTCAATTCCCAGAAGGAGGGCACTGAGAATTACAAGGTTACCACATACGGTCAACACGCAGGGGTGGGGGCATAGGTCCCCAGTAAGTAGCGCAAATGAGGAAAAGGAAGGGGACTGTAATGGTACATAAATGATGCATAGATAAACAAGGTAATAAATAAATAATATATAAAGGGAGGGATCCGGGAGGAGTTATAATAATTTATGTTTGATGTCATTGTCATTTTCATTATTCTATATATTTCACTCATTAATTTAAATATAAAATATTCATTAATTTTTTCTAGAGAATGATAATTTGCTTGGCTAAACTTTGATGTTAACCAGGTGATAAATTTTTCAATAAAAATTTAATATTGCGTGACTCATGACAAAGGCTCCGGCGCAGAAGTAAAAGCGTCGGCTTCCTCAGTTCTCACAAAAGGGTAAACTTTCACGTATTCATAACTAAAGGCGTTCTGGACGTCTTTTTCAATAAATTCATTGTTACAAGAGAAAGTTAATGATAGCTTACCCAAAATACTAACAAGAGGAATAAGCTACTCCAGACGGCAACGATATTCTCTGGAACGAAATATCATAAATCCCTGGACACAGTATTAGTCCTTTTCCCAAGGTAAGCCAATCATTTATCATTCTCTTTGCTCATGTTAAGTTTAACTCATTAAAAGTTCTTATAGAGTGGGGCGAATAAGAGGTCAGTTAGAATTCAACACAGAAATGAGGACTGATCCCCCTCTTCACAAAAAGGCAGGAGGCCAGCCTCGGGAATCCCCCAATGTCTCGGAGAGCGAGGAAGGGGATTTAGGATATTGTTTGGCGGTAGTGTATTTAAGTAACTTTGGAGAAAGATAGTGTGGATGTGTTTTATTAAGTTTTATGGTGGTGGGAGAGAGAGGTTATGGTAGATGCATTGGAAGTAGTGTGATGTGGGGGGTTTTCTTGTGTCTGGTTGGTGGCGGCTTTGATGTCAGATGGTGGTGGGGTAGGGACGGTTCAATGATCTGCTGAAGTGTTGGGTTCTAATCTTGTCTAGATATATTTTAATTAGTAGTATTTTTGTTTCAGCATATAGGTGTGGAGTTGGTGTGCTGCGTGTACACCCTGTGATTGTTCTGTGTGGCTCGGAGTTTGTTCGTGTCAGATTTGGCTGTGGTTTGGTGCCATGCTGGTGCTGTATAATTGAAGGTGTTTCGATGAATTGTTTGTATAGAGTGTTCAAATGCTCTTTATTTTGACCAAATGTAGCTTGATGATGAGAAACTCATCTTGGGTCATCTTAACACTCATGGGGTAAGTCACTCGGAACTCATTATGGGTATCGGAGAATAACTTCCCGTCTTTTCTTTCCTCCCTATGCGTACCATGGCCCGCTAGCCTGAGAAACCGCGCACCCGAAGGTTTTGCAAGATGCAGTAGGGGCAATGAGCGAGGCTGTCAGTACCCCGTCAAGTCTCTGCAGCATATAATAGGTGTGCATGGAGTTTGTGAGCGGCCTTCTGTCCACGAATCAACGCTGACTCGTCATAACGGGAGCGTACATGAGTAAACTTCTAACTGGGGAAGTAATTCAGATTGAGCTAAAAACTTTAAAAAGTACTGGAAAGATATCCGTGTACGGCAGAACAGGTGGACACACCAAGAACAGCTGCAAACACCTCCAGATGGTCAAGAGCCCAATAAAGGTAACATGGCTCAAAGAGTTCATACCAACAACCTGAGAAGTACAATAGGCCTTCAGACACGAGACGTCGTCACCCATTGTGGCTCTTAGAGGATTAGACATTGACGGAAGCCTATCAAATGGTACTAAATAAGGCCTAAATTTAGAGTTATGGACTTCGTCAGATAGCTTCTGGCATACGCTGAAGGTATAAAGCAATCAAGCCTCCATTATATGGTAGGAAACCAGCAGAATACCACTCCCCAGATAGAGACTATGGACATCCGGCGACAAATTTCAAATGGGACCTAATAACCTTAAAGCCGATAGGGAGGCCGAAGTGTACACGTGGCATCCATAATCTAACCTAGATTGAAGAATAGCCGTATACAGCATCTACAATGTATCACTACCCATGAGGTATGGGGAAAAACTTTCTAAAGAACAAGAGGTTTCAAGCGTTGTACCTAAATGTTATGCAAATGGGGTAGCAATGTCAATATGGAATCTAGTTACACCTGGGGATTCAACTCTGCAACAAATTAAATATTAGTCATTCAAATAGAGGTGGGATAGGTTAACCTAACTGCATAGCATTAGTTTTAGCGAAAGAGAAAAGGTATCCCTTCAAAAGCTCGCGTAAATACAGTCAACAGCTAATTGTAAGCTGCCTGCTACCTATGGAGGCCGCACATAAGAGTGGTCGCAACTCCTGGGAGAGAAAGACAAATCATTGATAACTATAGTATAACAAGCAATGCTTAATCGCATGACAGAGTAGTCATTACCAATGGGAAATTTTAAAATACTAGAAGATAGACGGGCAAAAGACCCCGATCATACAACTGCTGCAAGATACCATGTTGCCCAGTGGTATCAAAAGTTAAAAAACAGAGGTGTAGGTTGGATGTTAGAAAATATTTTTTCACCAAGAGAGTGGTAGATTACTGGAATAGTTTGCCATCTGAGACAGTAGACAGTCCAAACTTGAATGTATTCAAACGCAGATTAGATGATTTTATGGCGAGGGAGGGTTAACTTTTGGGGTATTCTGGACTCATTCCTGTGGATGCAGTTTTTTATTATTGTATATTGCGATTGATTTGGATTTTGACGAGTCTTGATGATGATGCTTTTTGTTTTTGACACATTCCTGTGTATGGTTTGAATCGTATATTGTAGATGCATGATCTGACACAATCCTACGGATGCATTTTGTGGGCGGGTTTTGACAGATGCAGATGACCTTTGATAGGCCCTTGTGGCTTTTGTCATCCGTGAAATTATGTTATGTTATCATCGGCCTTCTCTATGTCTGAAAACACCGCCAGAATTTACTGCTTTTTGACAAATTCCTCGAAGCGAATAAACGTCCATAGTGCTATGACACTTAGGTAACGCATTATAAAGGCCCCTCCAAAACTCACGTAAGTCGAACGTTCATTATCTAATGCAGCCTTGCCCGGCTTAGGAAAATGCAACTCTCCTAAAGAAGGATAAGAGCCTGTGTAGATAGAGGGGAGTAGGAAAAGGGGGCAGAAAAAAAATAATAGCGTAGGCGAGTTGGGAACAGCTCCCCGCGTCGCTGGACCAATGTTAGCGAGCGGTGAATCCATTCAGCCATCCTGAGTCTTAAAGAAAACTCATTACAGCGAAGCTTTTAAGCCGCTCGTCTGCACTTCTCGTACGCTACACAACCCCCCTCCTAGAAGCGGAGTGTATTTTAAAGAGATGAGAGAAGCCGTTTGGAAATGCTATCCAAGGGCTAACGCTCCCCCTCCCGGGTCTGGGCACCATTGTAGATAAGAGGAGTAGGGGAAAAGGCAAAGAAAAAATAATAGTTTAGGCAAGTTGCAAACAGCTTCTCGCGTCGCTTGACCACTGCTAACGAGCGGCGAATCCACTCAGCAATCTTGAGTCTCAAAAAAGACTCATTCAAGCGAAGCTGCTAAGCCGCTCGCCTGCAATTCTCGTACGCTACACCCTGTTATCCAATTTAAATTAAAAATATCTAATAAAATCTCCAGTATGGATATAGAAGTGATACATAAAATTATAATGAATATCCCCAAGGCCTGTGGGTATTAATGCAGCCTGAAAAAGCAGCACGCAATTAAAACAAGGTCTGCTGACCAAATGTCGGGTGTTCTCTTACGACCTTCAAAACTCTCAATAATTCCTTGACTGACCTTAGGAGTACCTTATCAATTAGATCATTCAAAAGAGAATGTAAAACAACATAAGAGTTTCAGATTACGTTAGAATTGGCCGAATAGTTAGGATGTTATTGCCAAAACAAAATAATTCCCGGGCTAACCTTGGGAGGACTTTTTCAATTTCATCATTCGAAAAAGAATGTAAAACAACATAAGGGTTTCAAATTTCGTTAAAATTGGTCGAATAGTTATGTTATTGCCAAAACAAACTAATTCAAGAGCTAACCCTGGGAGGACCTTGGCATTATATCATTCGAAAGAGAATGAAAAAGAACATTAGGGTTTAAATTTCGTTAGAATAGGCTGTATAGTTACAATGTTATTACCAAAACCCAAAAAAGGAAAACGGGGACCGACCGACATAGTGAGATATAGAGTCTCCCGCGACTAAAAAACGTACATAAGTTATAATATCAAACTAGAAGACGTGGAGAAAACAAAAGAGAGGGATTCCATCTGAGATTTTAAGGTAAAAAACAAAAAAACATAATGGGCGAAACTACTAACTGTGGTGGTCAAACCAAGTAATAACATTCGAGTGAAAATTACGGTTCACACATTGAACCTTATAAATGGGAAGATATACTTCCCGGTATTATTCTCTTTTGTAAATTGGAAGATAGACTTCCGGGTTTGTAATATTTATGGGGGGGGGCGCTATTTATTATAACTTAATTTATTTATCAATATTATTCTTGTTTTTCTCTTTATCAAATCTATTTACTTCTTTCTTGACTGAAATTTCTTTTTCTTTACGCTGCTCCTTCAAACATTTGTCTTAACTTTTTTTTTACTTCCGTATTCTTCTTGGCTGGGTTGGTTCTTAATCTTCGTTTTTCTTTCCTGATGTTTTTTCATATTTCTTCCATTTATCTTGAGTTGATTTCTTGGTCCTTCTAGATGAGTTGGTCCTTCAAGCGTTTTCATTGACTTCCGTTTTCTTTCTTGAGATTTCTTCATAAAAGGTTTTGGACTGTTGAGTTTCGAACGCGGTACCATTGGATTTAAACGCCACCACTCTAGCTTCACGACCAGGCTTTAGTCCATTCAGAGTTGGTAATTTTATCGGCTATTTATATTATCGAGTTGGAAGGAGTTTTCTCTGACACATTTTTCGCACCCCTACATATTTTCTCTCTTTTGTAAATGGGAAGTTAAACTTCCCAGTATGCATTATTAGCAGTCACTATTCAAGAAGCAAGAAGTTATCCTTACTATTCGCCTTTTCGAGACCTGTTCCCGCAATTTGCCGACGGAATAAAGAATCCAGCTGAATATTTTCCTTTACCCTAAGGAAGCTCGTTTAATCACTTAATCCAGCCTAATACACGAGAAGAGCTCCCCTTTTCGCACTTTACATAAAAGGGGCATATAACGTCCGAATAGCCATACCATAACTGGTGACCCTCTTCGTCGAACGAAACGTGATCGAACACACCCAAATGGATTGAAAAAGCGGGCAACAAGCTACCGATTTTCTTCCACACAAAGAAGTGGAACTCGCGAAAGCAATCTCAAGGATACATCGAGTTCCCGCAATTTACGACGGAATAAAGAATCCAGCCGACTATTACTAACTACCAAAAACGGATGGAATACCAGACCCCTTTACATTTAACACCGGGGTAGTGTGGCCAGTATGCAGACCTAAAATATTAATAACCCTCATAGATTTAGGTGTGTAGAAAAAAATAGGGTTGATGAAAAAATGAAAAGTAACACGAGACGAATTGCGGATGGTTTCCTGCGCCGCCGAAACGCCGGCGTATCGACTGTGCCAGCATGAGTCTCAAAAAGACTCATTCAAACGAAGCTTTTAAAACGCTCGCCTGCACTCGTTGGCACGTTACACCCCCGTTCAGTTCTTTGAGAGATGGGTGAAACGTATGTTCGACGGGTTTGTTGTAGTCCTCTGGCTATATTCTCATCAACCCGGCTACATGACGTTCTGGATTCCGGGGCACTGCCTTGGCATGTTACACTCATCAGTGCCACACACAAGGGACGTTAAGTAATCCATGGCAGGTTCTCAAAATCGCATCGGTGTACGAGATAACCCCAAAGCCATCCCAATCAGCCTTACGTAAATCCCGCTATGAGGGGGGATAAAGCTGTCGGCCATGTATACCGGGTGCCAGAACAAAGGGAAAATTATGACTCCCATGCAAGTCATCGAGAACGGATCATTGAAAGTCAGAGAAAGTCGTGACGAGTACAATAATAAATCAACGCAAGTATCCGAGTTAAAAATACAAAATATCTGAGAGTAAAATGATGAAATAATGCGAGTTTTACTATTAAAAACAGCCACTCTAAGAAGGATGACGACCGCTAAAATATAATTAAAATGGAGAAGCTACGAGTAAGTGGTCCATAAGATTGAGTAAATCAGACCTGAGCACAGTGAAATCTGAGAGAAGATGCAATGTGCGAACATTGGATAAATTCTTGTACAGCTGCTGTTTGTAGAGTTGTACTAAAAAGCAGGTGGGTAAATAGCGAGATGGTACTTTGAAAACACCCCACCGTAGGCTATAGCCCCAGTAGAGAGGAGGAGGGGGATTTGAAAACGCGAAAATTAGGAATAAAAGGAAACAGGCGAATAAGTTTGTTCTCTTTAAAGATAAGCATTATAGTGTTGTATGACAGGTAATAATATAATTTAAGCTCTCCCTGTTTAGGAAGAACATCCTGATAATTCCATTATAAATTTGAACCTATTATGTCTTACGAGTGGAAGCCACCGTAGCAATTTTACTGACCAAGGCGGAAGAAGCCGGGACAGCCTTTTTAGAACGTTCTAAAGACTCAGGCGTAGGCAAAGATGAGTGTCTGCAACGCGATGTACTGGTAGAAGTCTAAGAAATACTAGATAGAAGTGAAGAGAAGACGGAAGTTGAAAAGGAAGAAGCCTGAACAGTTGTTCGGGAGATAGAAAAAAAGGCTAAAAAGCAGGATCAAATGTCAATTTCCAAATCGACTTACTAGTAAAGGAGTGCGAAGGAATTTTAGAAAGAGCATCATCTTTTTTTTCCCCCCATACGAAATATAGGGATCGAGCTTGGTAAATTAATCAGTGGTAGACTACAACGCTGAGACTAGCTCATATTCTATGCTCTGGAGAACTGATCCATCTCACTGAGAAGTGAGTATCGAAGTTGGAGGGACAATGACCATTAGGTCAGTATGCACCTCGGCCGCGATAATCTGAACGGTAAGGCCCTCGCCCAGTTAGTTACGAATAGTTTTAACGGAATTCGTATCAGAACCGGGATAATCACTCATATGATTCTTTCTCACAGCACCTGGTGAATGTTCGTGCATGAACTGAATATTAATGGCCACACGTTTGCTTGCAACCAAGGACTCTTTATCCTTCCTTTACCATTATCTTACATCGTTTGCCACTCATCGCAAGTAAACCATACTGAACAGAGGTTTCATGTAAGTAATTTGCGCTGTCGGCTTGGCTAATGTCTCATTCCTATCTCCATTACGCTCTCCTGTTGGAGACACCTGCGGCGAACTCCCAGGCACTTTGAGAAGGAAGAGGACAATGACTGGTATTATAATGAGAATAGGAATCTTTGGGTGGAATAATTCTTCGAATTGAAGTTTGGTTCCTCCAACTGTTAGGAGGAACATCGAAATAGAACTGCCTAAATGTATACAGTTGTTCCCTCACGTGTATCCGTAATATCCAACCGTAATGAATCACATATGGAAATGACCGGTTATGGCTTCGCTGCAGAACTTTAGGTGCCACCACAATTGGCACAACTTGGATGCCTACGGCACATAGGGATACTTGCCCGTGCATGTCGGCACATACGACTCACATGCCCGAACTAATGACAGTTAAAACAGCGTCTCAGCAGTTCAAAATAACAGCTTACTGGAATCCGGACATAGACGGTCATGATTAATTGAGCGAGGTTCCTGATGTTCAAAATTAAAGAAGACGAATAGGGGTTTGAGTTACTAGTAAGGGGATTTTGGTTGGCCTAATATGGAAGTACAAAGGAAAAAAAAATCATAACGAACTGATTCCACGTAGAATCCCAGAGACAGGCTGGTGGATCAAAGTGATCAAGCAATTCTTGGCGATAGCTAAATGTCTTTTTCCTCTAGAAACTTTAATTAGACATGCTTTTAACTTCACGACTGAATAGAAATTCAACCTATTCCACATATACAATTCATTCGCCTATTTGCCGAAATTAAGATTTTTCTGAAAAACATTTTATATTAGTACAGATTTTGCACCGTTTTTTATTTACACTTTTATACATAGTTTCTATTTACTGCAATTAGATGTTAGTACAATTACAACTCATTAATTTCTACATTCTGCATAAGGATATTACAACAGTCTCATTTCAGGTCCTTCCATCGACGCCCAATATTTGCATTCGGAATCTCATGCTTCAGTGCTTAATAAATACCCAAGGTTCAAGTCAAATAGTGGAGTGGGAAGCTATATTGTACACCCTGGACTCCTTAAGAACAATTTTGTCTTGGACGGCATCCCTTTTTTTGCAGCTGAACTTCTAGAAATTCAGATATCCTTTCACATAATTTTGATTCTCTCATCAATATTATCATTTTTTTTTACGGAATCTAGAAATGTTTTAGATTCTCTTCGCCAACAAAAGGCTTCCTGTTGTCGGGCACAAAGTCATGCTGGTGTCTAAAGTAATGCCTACAAAGCTGCTCGTTTAATCTGTCTTGATATTCCTGCACTTTCTGCACAACAGTATAAAGGCTTTTTTCCTGTTCTTTGGAAATATGTATATGATCTGGAGTGAAGGGAATGGAGTAAATGGATTAATTTAATTGTTTAGGCAGTCACGTAGACGGTTTATTATTGGTACCAACACCCAAAAGTCTCGATTATATTAAGTACCTCTTGCCTCTTGGAATAAGGTCGTACCAGTGTGACCCATCGCCGTTTGGTTTCTAGTGTGGGCCTTGGTATGGTCCCAGTGTGCTCTTAGTGGGATGACAATCGTTCAGTCTAGTGATCGGCTGTCCTGCTTTAGCCATCCTTTGCACAGCCTGCATCTAGAACAGAGGTGGGCACCTTTTTTTAATTTGCTTTTACCAAAATTGGCCAAATCTTTGATATGATGCCTAAAGATTACAAGGTAAAGATAGTTATTTTACCTAAAAAATTACATATTATATTAAACAGAATTGAATCTTTACGATTTTAAGAGGAAAAGAACAAATCCAAACTAGAGAAAGAAATATTGTGGAGTTTTTATTTATTTACCATCAATGAAACTTCTGCTTCTGCATCAATGATAAGAGATAATTTATAAGATTGTACACCATGTGGTTGCTATATAAAAGAAGTTAGAGACACATTTACTTAGTTTTCTTAAGTTAAGCATTTGGCTTCGCGTGCCGGTAAGAAGCCGTTGGCGTGCCACGTTTGGCACGCGTCCCAATGGTTGCCCGGGCCTGGTCTAGAACCTTTTAAGTGTATCTCGTCCCGCGCGTCTCCACCGGCTATCAGGATAGATTACGTTCTGCGCTTCAGCCTTTTTAGTTTTTTTTTCTCAGACTTATTTTCAAATTATCATGTAATATTTTTACTTGTGTTTGACCCTTTTTATTCAGTTTGAAATTGTTTTTAAAACTTATTATCCATGCTCCGTCTAAGCCTGTTATTTGTTCATTGTCTTGACCCTTATTGTCTTTAATTTAAAAGCGGATGTGATTTTTAAGTTTTGTTCACTGTCAGCAAACTATCCAATAAGATCAGGCTGCTGTTGTAGGGTGACGAGAAGTGCAAAAGCGGGCGGTTAAAAAGCTTCGCTTGAATGAGTCTTTTTAGTCGCGTGCACATGATTCCTTAAATCACTATGTCGGTCCGTAGGACATCGGTCGGATGGTAACCATTTTACTTTTCAACGAGTTTTTTGGCAATAACATCATAACTATTCGGCCGATTCTAACGAAATTTAAAATTCTTACGTTGTTTTACTTTCTCTTTCCAATGATATAATGGCCAAGGTCCTCCCAAGGTAAGTCCTGGAATGATTAAAAGAAAACTATGGGTCAGATTGCTCCACTTGTTGAAAGTTTTGAAGGTCATTTGGTCATAAGTCAGAATAATTAAAAACACGCGACTTAGGTCTGTTGACCTTGTTTTGAGACTCAGGGTAGCGCAGTCGATACGATGCGACGCAAGAAGCTGTTCGCAACTCACCTCATGCTACTTTCGTTCTTTATTTTGCATCGATCATTTTCCTACGCCCTTCTATCTACAACTGACACCAGAGCTTCTATTATAAATTCAATTGAAAATTGAACACAAAAAGATCTCTCTGAACAACAAAATTCCCATAATTTCATCCTTATTTACTTACCTATTTTGCTCTTAGTTCAGGATTCTTCTCCTAGGCAACTCGACCAGGTGGGACTCTGATAGATCTAGAAGTCGGTGTATCTACAGATTTTATCTGAGGTGTGTGTGTGTGTGTGTGTGTGTGTGTGTGTCGGGGATGTTGAAAGTATGTGTTGAGCTACGTTTGGCTCCCGTTAGCAGCGAGAGCCGATGCTTACACCAGCTAGGCCGGTGCAGTGATTGTATGTATTTAGATTTGAATGATGGCCACATCGGAGACTTACCAGGGCGAGCCGTTATATGACGTGGGAGAGATGTTTCCTCTGAGCCAAGGTATAATTGAATATCTTTAAGGTGGTGGTTTTAACCTAGAGATTGGGTAATTTGTTCCGTTCCTTGTATGAGGATTTTATATAAAAACATGGCCCTAATGAAGCTTTCATGCAAGAAGCCCATAAAAATGATCAAAATTTTCTTCTTCATAATTAACGATCTTCCACGTAGGAATCGATGCATTCAGCGCATAACTGGAGGATTTCACGTTAAAGAACAACGGGTATACAACATCCGCGTCGGACAGAAATGCCGGGATAAATCCGAAGGTCCCAACTGTCAGGATTACATAATGACATGATGCCAAAAGTGCAAAATCTTCGCTAGATGTTCCATTACCTGAAAGGGTCGAAAATTGAGTAAATTTTACATAAGAGAATTTACCATAAGGTCATTTAGTGGAAATCAGACCTCAGCTCAGTGATTTGGATCATAAGTGATCTTTATATTTACGAGGGAAGCAAAACATCTTCACCATCATGCGCTTTGACCCAAGATATGATTTGGTTAGTCATTTGTTTCAAGTAGACTTAGCGTAGGCTGGCTGCCATTCGGATTTCAATTTAAACCTAGGTGCCATTTGATATAGTCCTTCAAAACAGGTCCCAATTGAAATTGGCCTTAAAAACAGGTCCCAATTGAAATTGGCCTTAAAACAGGTCTTAATTAAGGTAGGCCTTAAAATAGGTCCCAATTGAGATAGATCTTAAAAACGGGTAAAACCCGGAGCTTAAACACTCTACCAAAAACGAAAGATCATCACAACTCTTAGACGCTAAAAACATTCACAAAACATTTTATGTCTTCCAAGTAGCTCGGATTGTCATTATGCATACACTCGCCATAATGAAGGGGGCCGATGCACCCTCTAATTGGCTTAAGATTATTTAATGTCAATAAAATCGCTTTAGCTCTAGTTTTCACAACGAATACTTCTTTTTCCATAATTCATTTTGTCTGTTCAAGTTTTGCGCTCGACAAGGCGACGATAATAAGGTATCAGTTTCGATTCTCGTTGCTATTAGTAAATTTGAAACTGAGGTGCCGTCACTTGAATCATCTTGAATATTTACTCAAACAACACGAGCGGGGGGGGGGGGGAGGTTACTCTCTTTAGTATAGCTCTCAACGCTTCAACAAAATCCTTAAAAATCGACCTGTACCGTCTTTTCTTTGTAACATGCCGCGACCTGAAGATGAGCTACATATGAGGCGCGAAACGTTGTCAAGGGAATAAAGGACTCATAAACCATAATGTGTGGATTTCTTGATTTCTTAATATATAAAATGTATATATCAAACTTATATAGACAACAAATAGTGGGATAAAAAAACACACGAGGAAATAGAAAAAACCCGCTTGTGATGCATTCATTTATCGTAGTATTACTCAGTGCAATCACCAAACACAGTCACAAAGTAAATATCTTTGTTAATCTTGAGCGCATATTATACATATACTTGTTAATTGTATTCCCAAAAAACGGCAAACACAAACTAATCACATCCAGTGATGAATATCACGAGCCTTTTTAGAGAGCTTCCTGGACAACACCATCTAACTGGGCAACAGGTAGCGGAATGAGAGTAGACCATTTATTCCCTGTATTTTCTTAAACCTATATTAACTCAATCCCAATTCTGTGCTGGAAGGTGTATGCTACGCACGAGTACCTCAGCACAGAATCCTACCAAACTAAATCCATTCTCATTCTCACCAGGTGTGCCTAAACCACTATTTACCTGCCTATTAACCTTTCATCTATTAGTTTGTTTATATTCCCTTCACTTATTAATAGATATTCATTCCCATTTCCATCCACAACACGTCAAAATCATTCCAACATCTCGCCTTTTCTCTCTCCTATCATTGTAGGGCCCATATATAACAGCCCATTAAAAATCTCTACTTCACTCAAATAATTCTGGCGTTCACATTCATATTTAACAATTACAAATGCTACTCCTCACTCAAAGACATATTTACCACTTCTTTACCAAAACTACCACCTGTGAGAATTGGTTGCACTTCATTCACTGACTAAACGCAAACTCCTCTCTTTCATGTTCGTATCACTATCATAAGCATCCGCAATCTCCCTGTTTTAAACACTATTTTTTCCCCCTGTTCCTCAGACAAACCCTTTACATTCACACCCTAATAAGAATTAGCCGGGTTAACTAAACGGCGTTCCGACGACCATCATTCTACGGCTCATTCCAAAAACATGATATGGTAATAGAGAAGAGGTTTTGCGGAAGCTGATTCCAAGACCAGAGACCTCTAGCCTACCTTAGTCGCCTTTTCATACGGGCCTTGGGAGGATATGGTGATTCTTCAGGCTTACGGAGAGGCAACCAAAGTAATGTGAGAACTAAAAAAAATATTTCGAGTGCAGAAACAGTTTAAAGATTTCTCGCCTCAGCTTTCAAGTGTCCAATAAGAAATGGACATGACCTCCTCCAAATTCCGACTTCTCGCATCCATTTTATTCTCCTGTTTTGTAGGCAGCTACAACACGCTTCGACGTAAGGTTCATGGGATTAGGTACTTACTTCGAATAAAAATATCGGAATCTTTCTCCAATCCTTTTAATGCTTGAGTGACTTCATCCGGATCATTAGAGCAAACTATAAAAGTTGGTTGAATTAACTTCCTTCGGTAAAAGTCTAGAGCTCTTCTATAGAAAACTTCCTCCGGCAGAGCGTGCTTGTGAAACACCTATGAATAAAAGATGTTTAAGGCCAAATTTAATCTGTTCCAGAAATACAGAACCGCAAATATCCTCGGATCTCTCGAAGACAGTCTAAGAAGGAAAAATAAGGGAGGAGAGATGATCACAGTGGACAGAAAAGGGGAGATAAACAATAAAGTTGATGTTGGCCAGTGTAATTAAGTGGTTTTTAGCTGATTTAGGACAATTTTGGTGTGCCGAATCAAAAAAATCACATTGGTTTTGTTCAATCAGGTCAACTTTTTGACTTATCACCACATGTTTTTTTACGGGTGTTTTTACATGTAAAGGTATTTTATATTTATACAATACAGCAATCTTTCTTATTTCTTTAAATAAAAGAATTCCGAAAGGTTTACATGCGGCAATATTTGACTAACTGGTATTTTGGGGGGCAGGTGAATGAAATGGATTCGGCTAGATCTTGGAAAAATAAGCCGGCTGTATTCTGCTACATCTGCAGTAAATACACGACTCTTCCTAACAAGAATCCAGTCACAATTTCTATAAAGCGAGCTTAACATGTTTATTTTGGTATGAAACTTGGTGACCAGAATAAAGCTTGGGCACCACACATGGTATGCGAGACATGCACTGAGTATCTGCGTCGATGGACCAAGGGTAGGAAGTTTGTTGTCCCTTGGTTTGGAGGGAGCCGATAAACCATGAGAGTGACTGTTATTTTTGCGCCATTTATTTGACTGAGTTCAACAGAGAAAAAACCAGAGTAACTTCAAGTATCCTTATCTTCAATCAGGACGTCGTCTTATAACTCATCGTGATGAAATTCCAGTACCTCTCTTTGGAAAACTTCCTTCAATTAGTGACGAAGATTCCTCCTTTTTCTTAAAAGGAGCTAAATGATCTAGTTCACCATCTAAGCTTGTCAAAGTATTCTGCCGAACAGTTTGCATTCAGATTGAAGGAAAAAAAACCCTCTCTGAAGGTGCTTGAATCACCGTCTGCTGCAAAAGACATCAAGAGTACCTTCGTTTATCTTCTGAAAATAAGGACTTGGTGTAGTGTACAGATTTGCGCAGTTTTTGCACAAGCTTGGAGTGCCACAGTACCAAGCCGAAGATTAGAGACTGTTTATTGATAGCAGCAAGCGATCGCTGAACTGGGTTGCGCTGCACAATGACAACCAGTTTGCCTCTGTAACCCGCGCTCACTCGACTACCATGAATGAGAAGTATGAAACAGTGAAGTATGTGCTTGAGAAAATTCGTTATGATCAGCATGAGTGGTTGATTTATGTTGACTTGATGGTGAGCTGCGCATGTAGGATAGTAGGGACAGAGTTCAGCATTACACGAAGAAGGATTGGCCTGTACGGGAGGAATTGGTACCTTGAAAAGCAAGTGATGTCATAAACAACCCTCTGGTGGATAGAGACAGGATACTCTTCCCACCACTGCACATCAAGCTCGGCTTGAAAAAAACAGTTCACTAAAGTTCTGGATAACGATAGGGGCTTCTTCACTTACTTGTGCCACGCTTTTCCAGGACCACGGAGAAATTGAAAAGCTGGAACCTTTGACGGTCCTCAACTCCGGCATCTCATCAGAGATCCAAAGTTTGAAAATCAATGAACGAAGTGGAACTAGAAGCGCGGAAGGCTTTTGTTCTGGTCATGAAGAACTTTCTTGGCAAAAAGAAGGTCAGGAAGTACACAGAACATATCATCAATATGCTGCCTGCTTTTAGAAACCTCTGATGCAACATGAACATCAAAATGCATTACTTATTCTCGCATATGGATCGGTTTCCTAAGGATCTAGGATCAATAAGCGAGGAGTAGTGGGAAAGATTCCATCAGGATATAAAAGAAAGGAGACCAGGTATCAGGGACGCTTAGATGCAGTCGTGATTACTGTTGCACTCTGAAGAGAGACATCCCTATCACTGAGCATTCTAGGAGCTCGAAGAAACGGAAGTTAATGCCCTTAATTCTGAAAACTGATGACCTAATATTCAATTTACATGCACCTACCTTTAAAAATGTCTAATATTCAGTGCGCAGTGTACAATAATAAATTTTTATAACATTTAATTAATAAAGTATGTTAGAAAACGATATTGTTCATCTTATAAGCTTATTTCGGATGAGAAATATTAACAAGAATTAAACGAAAATGTCACAAAAATGCAATTGATTTAGTTATAAGATTGGATTTTTAAAAATCAACTTGGCACAAAAAGTCCACTTGATTGGAGAAAACTAATGTCATTCTCGGATTCGGCGGTGCAAAAATGTCCTAAATCAGTTGAATAAACTTGACGAATAACAAAGATTATTTTTGTAACACAGTGTTATACATATATCAGCTATAAGTAGTTACTTTTTATCATAATTTTATATGTTGTTAAAGAAATATTTATCAATTCCATTCTTAAAATGAATTAAAGTTAAGCGTATTCTAAGATATCTTTGCGCAGGCAAGGTGACCAAGATTGCCCCACATATGCTAAGTGAGGTCTGACAAGTGCATTCATTATAGAATGGAAGACTAATACCTGGAGCGGTTGATTAAGTAAACAGGCTCATAATTAATATTTATTGGGGTTTACAGATATGATTCTTCTTGGTTGCCTCAAGTCAAGGAAGTTGCAAATCGCGTGGATGGAGAGCTTCTTGGATGTTGCTAGGAAGGCTGGCACTTGGAGTAGAGCGATGAGAGCTGTGTGAGTGACAATCCTCTTCCTTTTCCGTGCGTGCCAGATTAAGTAGGTCTTGAGCGGCGTAAGGTGGCCAGGTATTGCCATTATGGGGTTTCAAGGGGTAGTTGGCTTCGCCATACCTTTAAATACAAAGACTCCTGGGTATGTAACCCAGAAGACTTTTCGCTCTGAAGGATGTAGCAACACCTTTGTTTGCAACTTTTAGGTCGCTTGAAATTAATACATGTACACCCACATGTTTTTTATAACTCAACCTTTAGATTATAACTACCCATGCTGTACATTTCCTGAGGATTTTGGTGCCCTACGCGAATGACCATAGATTTATCTGTATTGATATTCATATGCCATTTTTCACCCCATTCACATATACTTTGTAAATTTACTATGGAAGCGATATTTTGCTACATTTCCTATTTATGTATCGTTAAATTTTGAAAATTTGCATCATAAATTAGTTAGAATTCTTAATATAGAATATAACCAACAATTGACTAAAAATTTATCCCTAAGGGAAGAACTATAGGGAATTGAGCAAAGTCTTTTTTTAATCGCTAATTTGGCGACTGCTTGCAAGGGCATAAGTGCTAGACTATTCCAAAATTCCGAAACCAAACCAAAAACAACAAAAACATAAACAAACAAACAAACCATGGACAAAAAACGAAATAAAGAAAAAAACAAGAAGAAGGAATCACGCTCCGGCGTATGGGTGGAGGATCGCCTCCCACAGGTGCTGGAATATGCGACCAACACCAAAGAGAGTCAAATAAAATGGAGGAGGCCAACCTACTTCAAAAAGTAATTTGTAATTTTTTTTAATTCGCCCGTCTGACGGATGCCTTCAAATGCATAAGTCACCGTAATTAAAATTATAGCCTAGTACTAGGCATTTTAAAATTAGCAAAAATAAAAGAACAAAACTAAAACAAAGAAAAAGACAGGAGCACGTTCAATCTTTTTCAATTAAACCTAAGAGGAGTCTTCACTGCCGCAATTAACATTTCTTCGTTTGGCTTTGAACAAGTTTTATTCCTTGAGCATCCCCCCCCCCCTCTTCATCACCCGTCACCCCATGGACTTAGAAATTGAAGCGAGAAAGTCCCCAAGCGGGGTAAGTTGAGGGGCAACGCACCTTCCCCTCCTCTTTCGAAAGGATGAAACGATACGAGGAAAGCATCTGAAGGGCGGTGCTTACACCCAAATCCCATCGAGATAGGCTTTGGCCGAAACGGCAACGGACCTGTCCTTTCTCGAAGCCGCCGCAAAGGGAGAGAAACCCCTAGTCCTCTTTGTTTTGTTCTTTCTCCCTTTGGAAGAGAAGGGCAGGGAGTGAATCTTTTTATTCAACCGGCGGAAGGCGCCCGCTAAGCCGGATGCATCAGCCTAGGAAAGATCTTTCT
>OZ018329.1:54086460-54241460 GCA_963969495.1 Ceratothoa steindachneri
AGATACAGAGAATAAGAGAGAGAGAGAGAGACAGAGACTGAAATAGAAAATCATAGAGAATGAGAGAGATTAAGAGAGAGAATAAGATACAGATAATAAGAGAGAGAGAGAGAGAGAAGAGAGAGAGACAGAGATTGAAATAGAGAATCATAGAGAATGAGAGATATTAAGAGAGAGAGAAGAGAGAGAGACAGAGATTGAAATAGAGAATCATAGAGAATGAGAGAGATTACGAGAGAGAATGAGATACAAAGAATAAGAGAGAGAGAGATAAGAGGGAGAGACAGAGATTGAAATAGAGAATCATAGAGAATGAGAGAGATTAAGAGAGAGAGAGAAGAGAGAAAGTTACAAGGAGTTACAAGGAAAGAGAGTACCCTAGGAGACCTTACGGTCCATTCAAAGGGGGTACCTTTGTACTAGCAATCGAGCGGGCACATGGCTGTTCAATTGTTTTGCGTCCCTAAACGGCCACTTTTCAAGACTTTGTCTAGTCTTGACTTGAACTGGTCAACAGATTCACTGTTGACAACTTCCACTGGAAGTGCGTTCCACTTACCGCAGATACTGTAGGTGAAAATATTTCCACACAGATTGCGGTTGTAACGCTTCAGTTCAAGTTTGAAGCCGTGATTGCGCGTTCTGTTCTCACTCAGTGTGAAAATATACCGGTAGTTAACATTGTCGAACCCTCGAAGTATTTTGAAAACTTCGATGAGCTGACCACGCAGTCTACGGGTTTCCAGCGAGAACAGATCTAATTCCCTTAGTCTATCCTCATAACTTTTATGTCGGATAGAGGGAATCAGCTTGGTTGCCCTGGCTTGTACGCGTTCCAATCTCGCGATGTCCTTTCGCAATGAAGGACTCCAAAATTGTACGGCCTACTCCAGGTGCGGTCAGACAAGTGAGTTGTACAGGCACAGTACAATCTCCTGGTTCCGATAACCAAACTAGCGCTTAATATAGCCTAGCATCCTTTGGGCCTTTTTCTCCGCCTCAATGCACTGTTTCGAGAACTTGAGGTTACTAGTGATTGTTACACCCAAGTCCTTCTCAGTGTCGGTGGATTCCATAGCAGTGCCCTTAAGGATATACTGAGATTGGGGGTTTCTGTGGCCGATATGCATCACTTTGCATTTCCCCACGTTAAAAGGCATTTGCCACGTGTCCGACCACTCCCCAATCTTCCAAAGATCTTCCTGCAGGCGGGCAGTATTTCCACCCTTTGCAACGTTCATACCAAGCTTGGTATCGTCAGCAAATTTTAAAATCTTCGCAACCATGTCACCGTCCATGTCGTTGACGTAGATGATGAATAGTAGTGGTCCCAGGACAGAACCTTGAGGCACCCCGCTAGTAACGGGCACCCATTCAGAAGACTGTCCATTTACCACCACCCGTTGCCGTCTGCCACTTAGCCAGTTCTCGATCCAGCCGGCTACCTTTCCGTCTATGCCAAGCGCTCGCACTTTCCGAAGAAGGCGGCGGTGTGGTACCTTATCAAAGGCTTTTTGAAAGTCTAGGTAGACCACATCCACCGCCTTGTCCCGATCGTGCTCACTGAAAACAAGTGGAAGAATTCCACAAGGTTCGTCAGGCATGACCGTTGCCTTCGGAAGCCGTGCTGGGAACTCCTCAGTAGCAGGTTTGACTCTAAATACGACGTCACTTTGTCCACCATGATGCTTTCCATGAGTTTACCGACTATCGAAGTCAGACTGATAGGTCGGTAGTTCGACGGTTGGTTACGGTCTCATTTCTTGAAGATAGGAGTCACCTCCGCCTCACGCCAGTCTCTAGGAACGCATTTGGTCCGGATTGACATGTTAAAGATAGCGCACAGATGTCGTGACACTTGATTGCGCACTTCTTTCAACACTTTAGGTAGAAACCCGTCCGGTCCGGGGGACCTATTCGTCTTTAGGTCAGCGATCTTTTTCTTTATTTATCCTTCGGTGAAGTCCATTGCCTCCAGCTTTTCCCCCGAGTAGGAATCCGTCGGCTGGGGAATGGGACCACACTCTTCAGTAAACACTGAAGAGAAGTAGTCGTTGAGGAGGTTAGCATTTTCTGCATCTGAATGCTTTAATGTCCCCTCCTCATTCCTCAAAGGGCCAATCGTTCGACGGATTGGTTTACGGCTGTTCACATATCCAAAAAACTCCTTGGGATTCTCTTTACAGAGTCTCGCTAGTCGGAGTTCCTCAGACCACTTAGCCGCCCTTATACTGGACTTCACTCTCCTGGCTAGCCTCCGGTATTCGTCAAAGTCACCCGAGATCTTCGATTGCCGGTACACATTTCTCTTCTCCCTAAGCAGTTGGCCGATTTCTCGATTAAACCACTTAGGTTGAACAGAAGACAGACGGGAGCATTTCAGTGGGATTAAACGCGATTGAAGACTCATGAATGTGGTTTTGAAACTATTCCACGAGTCTTCAACGGCATCGCACACTTCTAGCCTCACGTCAGTCAGTCCAGCTCGAAGGCTTGCAAAGTCTGCTCTTCTCAAGTCGAGTTTCTTTGATTGACTGGCAACAGACCTTACCTTCGGGATCTTGACGCTAAATCTAACTAGCTGGTGATCACTGCCACCAAGCTCTTCGTCTACAGAGATATCCTCAACGATATCATCCTCAGAGGTGAAGACCAAGTCGAGGATATTGTCTCCTCTCGTCGGTTCTCTGACCCATTAAGTGAGGAACTCGTTGTTGGCGAACTCCAGGAGTAGTGCGCTCTCGCCACAGGCTGCTCTGGTTTCCCAGTCAACTTGACTGTTGAAATCGCCCATAACGATGCACACTCTGCCTTGAACCAGCTCACCCAGCAGCTGGTACAGTCCCCTGTCCTTCTCAACGGGTTGCGAAGGGGGTCTGTAAAGCAGCAGGGTCCTGTATCTGACAGGACCGATCTCTAGGTCAACGCCTAGGAGCTCGTGGTCGGATATAACGTTGGAGTTCGTAGATTTGATTGTATCCTTGACATACAACATTACACCGCCACCCTCTCTGTCTGGCCTATCTTTGTGGAAGAGTTGGTAGCCAGGAACCGTGAATTCACCTTCAAAGTCTCGGTTTTACGTTTTTATCCACGATTCTGTTGTGGCTACCATTTCGGGTTCTTCCGTCGCTACGAGGCCACGGAGCTCAGGAAACTTGTTCCTGATTGACCTCGCATTGAACAGAAGAACTTTCAGGGAGTCCCCTAATGTAGGACTCCCTATACTCTTCCGTTTTCCGGCTTCTTGTTTGTCGCGGTGGCACCATTTTTGACAACCTCCGAGAAGGTTGTTTGGGGAGTGACTCGGGCGTACTGGCGTACGTCCGCCTTCCCAATGGGCCGGACACTCCTTTGGGTGCGCTCCACGACATCCTGGATGAGGTTGGCTAGGAACGCCTTGCCCTTAAAGGAGAGGTGCACCCCGTCCCTTTGGTAGAGGTCTTTTCTACCATAGAATACGGCGTACGGGTCCACAAAAAAGACAGCCTCAGCCGTACAGAGGTCTGCAAGGCGCCTGTTTAGCGACATGTTCCTCAAGTGGGCAGTCCGACTTGGACTCCACCTTGGGAACATCCCCACCACGACACGTCTGCGGGTTTTCAATCCACAGTCGTCGACAGCGCCCATAACTGTCCTCATAATCTCACCTGTAGGGCCTACCCTACCTCCTCTGAGGTAGAGGTCGTTGCCACTTACCATAAGGGCAACGACTGAAGTCTCAGAAATCTGAGACTTCTCGGCCTCAGCTCTTACCTGCTTATTCCCACAGCCTGGGATGCAGCTCACCTTAACGCTTGTGCGAAGGCGGGCCGCTAGCAGGGACTTCAGACCCCGTGCTTGAGAATCACCAATAAGGGTGACGCTTGCGCATTTGTCTGCGGACGACTTAGTCTTTCCTTTCGGAGGCGACTTGCCGCTTTCCTCTTGTATCTCTAATTTTTTTTTCTTCTCCTTCTTATTCTTCCTCTTATTCTTCTTCTTGACTTCCTTTGTTATCTCTTCGTTTGTTTCCCGTTTCTCTTCTTCTGCTTCTACTTTCTCTTCTTCTGTTTCCAGTTTCTTTTCTTCTCTTTCTACTTTCTCTTCTTCTCCTTTTACTTTCTCTTCTTCTCTTTCTACTTTCTCTTCTTCTATTTCTACTTTCTCTTCTTTCTTTTCTTCTTTTTGGCTCGTTGAGGAAGCCCTTCAGCAGAAGAAATCGGCTGTTGGACGTCCGGAGCCTTCTCGCCTGAGCATCTGCATCTCTCTGTTTTTAAGAGTTGAACTTCCCTTTTAAGGAGGGAGTTCTCCTCTCTCAGGTGAGCGATGCTCTCGCCCAGGCGCTTCTCGAGTTCGCAGAAGTCACAGACACTGATGCCATCTGTGAGTTCCTTGCAACTCCTTCCCCTGAAGTCTTCACTCCATCTGTAGACTTTGCATATTTTGCAGGTTAGCTTTCGAAACGGAGGACCATTCTTCTTCGCCATGTTACAAAAATCTCGGACCATACGCATTAAAAAAGGGGTTTTTGGTTGTGATTTTCTCTCGCACTAATCACATCCGCCTATTTCCAGGAGGTTTTCGGTCGTTCGGCGAACAGAAACCCTTTGATCAAGCACACCAACCCTAAGGTCTTCCCTGGGCCGGACGTCCCCAATCGTGCCGCAGCTCCCAACTGAGCAGCACGAGAGACCCAGTTAACTGGTTCTCTGATTTTTCGACAGGGGTGCTTGAGGTGTAACTGTCTTCCTACTAAGCCCTACTAATCAAATAAAAACGTCCAGACTTGAGGCAAATAGTAAAGCTAAGTGCCCACGACTTCATCCGAGATCTTTAGCTGATCTGGCAACCAGCAAGGCACAAAAGCTCTCTCTCCAAAGATCAGTTGAGCCTTTATTCACCAAGTAGCGGTCACAGGGAGCTGGTCAGGCAATTACACGTTAGGAGAAAGCTTCTAAGGGGTACCTAGCATTTCTCCATTAATCGTAACCCAAACGCCTAAGATCCCTTCAATCTCAGTCTCTTGTAACCAATGAGTGCTCCAAGGCGTTATTTAAAGAGGTTCCAAAGCCTCTCTTCTCACGCGGCATAAGGGAGCTGGTGAGGCCCTTATTAATAAATAAATTATGTGTAATAGAGATGAAGGTTTTTTTTTTGTTATTGGGTTTTTGTTTCGATTTTTTGACAGTTGAAGAGAGTTGGTGAAACTTAGTACTAACAGAATCGAAGAGGTTGGTAGGGGGATGCAAGGAGACGCATCAAAGAAGTAGTAGAGAAGTTTGACAACCATTAGTCTGGATCCTACTACAGCTACCTTAATGGCATGGGTGACCCTACCGGACTAAAAGTCCCCCAGCTTAGCTAGCTTAACTCAGGCAGATCACGCAAGCTCTCTCACCGACGACAAGGTGGTTGTGTTGAGAGAGTAGATACAAAGAATAAGAGAGAGAGAGAGGGAGAGAGAGAGACAGAGATTGAAATAGAAAATCATAGAGAATGAGAGAGATTAATAGAGAGAATGAGATACAGAGAATAAGAGAGATAGATAAGAGAGAGAGAGACAGAGATTGAAATAGAGAATCATAGAGAATGAGAGAGATTAAGAGAGAGAGAGAGAGATAAGAGAGAGACAGAGATTAAAATAGAGAATCATAGAGAATGAGATACAGAGAATAACAGAGAGATAAGAGAGAGACAGAGATTGAAATAGAGAATCATAGAGAATGAGAGAGATTGAGAGAGAGAGAAGAGAGAGAGAGAGAGATTGAAATAGAGAATCATAGAGAATAAGAGAGATTAAGAGAGAGAATGAGATGCAGAGAATAAGAGAGAGAGAGAGAGAGATAAGAGAGAAAGACAGAGATTGAAATAGAGAATCATAGAGAATGAGAGAGATTAAGAGAGAGAGAGAAGAGAGAGAGAGAGACAGAGATTGAAATAGAGAATCATAGAGAATGAGAGAGATTAAGAGAGAGAATGAGATACAGAGAATAAGAGAGAGAGAGAGAGAAAGAGAGAGAGACAGAGATTGAAATAGAGAATCATAGAGAATGAGAGAGATTAAGAGAGAGAATGAGATACAGAGAATAAGAGAGAGAGAGATAAGAGGGAGAGACAGAGATTGAAATAGAGAATCATAGAGAATGAGAGAGATTAAGAGAGAGAGAGAAGAGAGAAAGTTACAAGGAGTTACAAGGAAAGAGAGTACCCTAGGAGACCTTACGGTCCATTCAAAGGGGGTACCTTTGTACTAGCAATCGAGCGGGCACATGGCTGTTCAATTGTTTTGCGTCCCTAAACGGCCACTTTTCAAGACTTTGTCTAGTCTTGACTTGAACTGGTCAACAGATTCACTGTTGACAACTTCCACTGGAAGTGCGTTCCACTTACCGCAGATACTGTAGGTGAAAATATTTCCACACAGATTGCGGTTGTAACGCTTCAGTTCAAGTTTGAAGCCGTGATTGCGCGTTCTGTTCTCACTCAGTGTGAAAATATCCCGGTAGTCAACATTGTCGAACCCTCGAAGTATTTTGAAAACTTCGATGAGCTGACCACGCAGTCTACGGGTTTCCAGCGAGAACAGATTTAATTCCCTTAGTTTATCCTCATAACTTTTATGTCGGATAGAGGGAATCAGTTTGGTTGCCCTGGCTTGCACGCGTTCCAATCTCGGGGTGTCCTTTCGAAACGAAGGACTCCAAAATTGTACGGCCTACTCCAGGTGCGGCCAAACGAGGGAGTTGTACAGACAAAGTACTATCTTTTTCTTTATTTCTCCTTCGGTGAAGTCCATTGCCTCCAGCTTTTCCCTCGAGTAGGAATCCGTCGGCTGGGGCATGGGACCACACTCTTCAGTAAACACTGAAGAGAAGTAGTCGTTAAGAGGCTAGCATTTTCTGCATCTGAATGCTTTAATGTCCCCTCCTCATTCCTTAAAGGGCCAATCGTTCGACGGATTGGTTTACGGCTGTTCACATATCCAAAAAACTCCTTGGGATTCTCTTTACAGAGTCTCGCCAGTCGGAGTTCCTCAGACCGCTTAGCCGCCCTTATGCTGGACTTCACTCTCCTGGCTAGCCTCCGGTATTCGTCAAAGTCACCCAAGATCTTCGATTGCCGGTACACATTTCTCTTCTCCCTAATTAGTTGCCTGATTTCTCGATTAAACCACTTTGGTTGAACAGAGGACCGACGGGGGCATTTCAGAGGGATGAAACGCTATTGAAGACTCATGAATCTGATTTTGAAACTGTTCCAAGAGTCTTCAACAGCCTCGCACTCTTCTAGCCTCACGTCAGTCAGTCCCACGCGTATACCTGCAAAGTCTGCTTTTCTTAAATCGAGTTTCCTCGATTTACTAGTTGCAGGCTCTGCCTTGACGACTTTGACTGCAAATCTAATTAGTCGGTGGTCACTGCCACTGAGGTGAAAACCAAGTCGAGGATATTGTCTCCTCTCGTTGGCTCTCTCACCCATTGAGTGAGGAACTCGTTGTTCGTGAACTCCAGGAGTAGTGCGTTCTCGCCACAGGGTTCTCTGGTTTCCCAGTCAACTTGTGTGTTGAAATCTCTCATGACGATACACACTCTGTCTTCGACAAGTTCTCCTAGTAGCTGGTACAGATCTCTGTCCTTTTCAACGAGTTGGGCAGGAGGTCTATAAAGCACCAGGGTCCTATATTTGGCAAGACCTATATCTAGGTCAACACCTAGTAGTTCATGGTCGGATACGATGTTGCAATCCGTAGAGTTGAGAGTATCCTTGACATACAACATCACACCGCCACCCCCTCTGTCTGGCCTATCTTTCTTGAAGAGCTGGTAACCGGGAATCGTGAATTCACCTTCAAAATCTCGGCTTGAGGTTTTAATCCACGTCTCCGTTATGGCCACCATCTCAGGTTCCTTTGTTACTACGAGGCCACGGAGCTCAAGAAACTTATTCCTGATTGACCTCACGTTGAACAGAAGAACTTTTAGGGAGTCCCCCAGTGTAGGACTCCCTACGCTCTTTCGTTTCCCGGCTTCTTTTGTGTGGCAGTACCCCTCTTTGCCACACCTAAGAACGTCGTTCCAGGAGTGACACGGGCATACTGTCTTATGTCCGCCTTCACTCTGGGTCGGAGAGAGAGAAAGAGAGAGAGAGAGAGAGAGAGAGAGAGAGAGAGAGAGAGAGAGAGAGAGAGAGATTGAAATAGAGAATCATAGAGAATGAGAGAGATTAAGAGAGAAAATGAGATAGAGAATCATAGAGAATGAGAGAAAGAGAAAGAGAAACAGAGAATAAGAGAGAGGGAATTTGAGAATGAGAGATAATGAAAGAAAGCGAAGGAGAGAGAGAGAGCAAAACTAGAATGAGAGAGATAATGCCAGACAATCAGAGAGAAAATGATAGACAAAGTGAGAAAGATAATGAGAATGCGAATAATTACGAGCCAGAACAAGAATGAAAAATGAGAATGGGAATGATATGAAAGAGAGAATAGGAAAATGAGAGCGAAAGAATGAGAGAGAGAAATTGAATGAGAATTGCGGCCTCCATTCGTTTCCGCTCCGTGGGTTACACATACCCATCATACTCCCCCACCCCAACCCCCATCCCCTCTTCCGGGTATCCTTCGGTACTTTCCTTCCTCTCCAACCGGGCAGACAGGATGGACGCCGCCAGCGCCCCCGCTCCCTTCCCCCCGGACGTGACTCTCCCCCCCCCTCCCGCCACACACACCATCACCCAGAAACATCTCGGCCATTCATTGTTCAGCAAAACCGAGTTCGCGGAGACGCAGACGACATACACACGTTCTGTAAAGGGGGCTCTTAAGTGTGTTTCGACTTATGTATGTACGTGTGTGTATAGAAAAATCCATGTTTTGGCGTAGTGGGGGTGAGAAAAAGGTTCAGTTTGTTATAATAATGATGATGAGGAGGAGGAGAAGAAGAAGAAGAAGAAAGGTTTTATATGGCGCCCTTCATGACCTTGAAGCCTTCGTAGGGCGCCTGTCCATCGAGTGGGAAAAGTCCTGACAGAAGTGGAGGGGAAGTGGTAGAGCCCGCTTCATGGAAGGCTCTTACACTTCTTCAATGGAAGGCTCTTACACTTCTTCCATGTAAGGCTCTTACACTTCTTCAATGGAAGGATATTACACTTCTTCCATGTAAGGCTCTTAAACTTCTTCCATGTGAGGCTCTTACACTTCTTCAATGGAAGGATATTACACTTCATTCATGGAAGGCTCTTCACTTCTTCCATGGAAGGCTCTTACACTTCTTCCATGGAAGGCTCTTACACTTCTTCCATGAGAAGGCTCTTACACTTCTTCCATGGAAGGCTCTTACACTTCTTCCATGGAAGGCTCTTACACTTCCTCCATGGAAGGCTCTTACACTTCCTCCATGGAAGGCTCTTACACTTCTTCCATGGAAGGCTCTTACACTTCTTCCATGGAAGGCTCTTACACTTCTTCCATGTAAGGCTCTTACACTTCTTCCATTAGAAGGCTCTTATACTTCTTCCATGGAAGGCTCTTACACTTCTTACATGGAAGGCTCTTACACTTCTTCCCTTAGAAGGCTCTTACACTTCTTCCATGGAAGGCTCTTACACTTCTTCCATGGAAGGCTCTTACACTTCCTCCATGGAAGGCTCTTACACTTCTTCCATGGAAGGCTCTTACACTTCTTCCATGGAAGGCTCTTACACTTCTTACATGGAAGGCTCTTACACTTCTTCCATGGAAGGCTCTTACACTTCTTCCATGGAAGGCTCTTACACTTCTTCAATGGAAGGCTCTTACACTTCTTCCATGTAAGGCTCTTACACTTCTTCAATGGAAGGATATTACACTTCTTCCATGTAAGGCTCTTAAACTTCTTCCATGTGAGGCTCTTACACTTCTTCAATGGAAGGATATTACACTTCATTCATGGAAGGCTCTTACACTTCTTCCATGGAAGGCTCTTACACTTCTTCCATTAGAAGGCTCTTACACTTCTTCCATGGAAGGCTCTTACACTTCTTCCATGGAAGGCTCTTACACTTCCTCCATGGAAGGCTCTTACACTTCCTCCATGGAAGGCTCTTACACTTCTTCCATGGAAGGCTCTTACACTTCTTCCATGGAAGGCTCTTACACTTCTTCCATGTAAGGCTCTTACACTTCTTCCATTAGAAGGCTCTTATACTTCTTCCATGGAAGGCTCTTACACTTCTTCCATGGAAGGCTCTTACACTTCTTCCATGGAAGGCTCTTACACTTCTTCCATGGAAGGCTCTTACACTTCCTCCATGGAAGGCTCTTACACTTCTTCCATGTAAGGCTCTTACACTTCCTCCATGGAAGGCTCTTACACTTCTTCCATGGAAGGCTCTTACACTTCTTCCATGGAAGGCTCTCACACTTCTTCCATGGAAGGCTCTTACACTTCTTCCATGGAAGGCTCTTACACTTCTTACATGGAAGGCTCTTACACTTCTTCCATGAAAGGCTCTTACACTTCTTCAATGGAAGGCTCTTACACTTCTTCCATGGAAGGCTCTTACACTTCCTCCATGGAAGGCTCTTACACTTCTTCCATGGAAGGCTCTTACACTTCTTCCATGGAAGGCTCTTACACTTCTTACATGGAAGGCTCTTACACTTCTTCCATGGAAGGTTCTTACACTTCTTCCATTGAAGGCTCTTACACTTCTTCCATGGAAGGCTCTTACACTTCTTCCATGGAAGGCTCTTACACTTCTTACATGGAAGGCTCTTACACTTCCTCCATGGAAGGCTCTTACACTTCTTCCATGGAAGGCTCTTACACTTCTTCCATGGAAGGCTCTTACACTTCTTTCATGGAAGGCTCTTACACTTCTTCCATGGAAGGCTCTTACACTTCTTACATGGAAGGCTCTTACACTTCTTCCATGGAAGGCTCTTACACTTCTTACATGGAAGGCTCTTACACTTCTTCCATGGAAGGCTCTTACACTTCTTCCATGGAAGGCTCTTACACTTCCTCCATGGAAGGCTCTTACACTTCTTCCATGGAAGGCTCTTACACTTCTTCCATGGAAGGCTCTTACACTTCTTCCATGGAAGGCTCTTACACTTCTTCCATGGAAGGCTCTTACACTTCTTACATAGAAGGCTCTTACACTTCTTCCATGGAAGGCTCTTACACTTCTTACATGGAAGGCTCTTACACTTCTTCCATGGAAGGCTCTTACACTTCTTCCATGGAAGGCTCTTACACTTCCTCCATGGAAGGCTCTTACACTTCTTCCATGGAAGGCTCTTACACTTCTTCCATGGAAGGCTCTTACACTTCCTCCATGGAAGGCTCTTACACTTCCTCCATGGAAGGCTCTTACACTTCTTCCATGGAAGGCTCTTACACTTCTTCCATGGAAGGCTCTTACACTTCTTCCATGGAAGGCTCTTACACTTCTTCCATGTAAGGCTCTTACACTTCCTTCATGGAAGGCTCTTACACTTCTTCCATGTAAGGCTCTTACACTTCTTCCATGTAATGCTCTTACACTTCATCCATGGAAGGCTCTCTTTCGCTTCTATATTTTATCCTATGGTAAGTCTCCTTTTTTCTTATTTATTCCTCCTTTCCAAACTCCATATCCTTTTACAATTGACTAACCACCCCCGATGTGGCTGTAGACCACTGGCCCTGACTATGTGAGTCTCCATGTGTGTACGTTAGTCTGTTTTAACGGTTTCGCCCCTGTAAATTCATGAATTAGGAATCGACATACATCATGAGGTCCATTTAAGGCATCTTTCAGCATTTTTAGTCGCGTGGGCGAGACTCTCTAAGTTAGTAGGTCGTTTCGTAGGTCAGTCGGTCGGATTGTAACCATTTTACTTTTCAATGAGTGTTTTTATCAACCCTTATGTTGTTTTACATTCTCTTTCGAAAGATATAATTGCCAAGGTTAGTCCGGGAATTATTTGGCAATAACACGTAACTATTCGTCCGATTCCCATGAAATTTGAAACCCTTATGTTGACTTAAATTCTCTTTCAAATTACCGGCATCATTGCCAAGATCCCCCAAGTTAGTCCGGGAATTATTAAAAGAAAACTAACTATGGATCGGATCGCCCCACTTGTTGAAAGTTTTGAAGGTCGTAAGGTCAGAATAATTGAGGGCACGCGATTTAGTTCTGTTGACCTTGTCGCTGACCAGCTGCATCGGAGTTGGTTAAAGCGCTACATTGAGAAATAGTGGACATTTTAGTTCATGTTGATCTTAATTAATTTCCTACGAATAAATAAAAATATTTTGATTTTAGAATTGTCTTTGATAAAAAGATTTAGATGTTATGCAGGTGATTGCAGTGTATTAAATTATATTTTACAATTTGTGTAACTTATCACAATAAATACAATATTAACGAAACGATGATTTACAAAAGCTATATATTTTCTATTTTTTAAACACTTATAATAATAAATACTCTAATCAATCATAAATAGAAATAAATCAAAACTAATACTATGGGCAGTGCTAATAAATAATATCATTCCTCAGATTGATAAAAAAAACTACTTTCAACTGAAAAAAAATCTTCTTCACTATGTCGACTTATTAGGCCGAAACTATGCATACATTTACCCCCTGCCCTTCACGAACACACCCTAATAAATCCATTAATGTAAAACTTAAAAAAACAATCTATATGTTTCAACTTGGAGTCTCCGAGTCTCTGGATAGAAGAGACTGTGTTCTCGTAGGCGCGTCTGATACTCGTAGTCTCTATGCCAAAACGATGAGATCAGTTTCGTGGTCCGGGGTGGGGACCCTTCCCTTCCCCATTGGATATCTTTTCTACGGTTGGGGGCTAAAAACTGAACCAGGTACTCCAAGTGTGCTTCACCAATGAGATGTACAAGGGTAGCACAACGAGATAGGAACATAAGAAAAGAAGTGTGCAAAAATCAAACCATTATCCATTATCTATCCTATAATACGATGACCAAAAATTGCATCTCATACTCAAGATGATGCCTACCTAATGCCAAGTACAGTCTCACAATGGCTGCACAGTGGCAGTTCGTAGCTAAAATTAGTGGAGGTGCTGCATCATATTTTTTTTTAGCCTTGTTTTAATATTGTGTAAAAGGAGATAAACATAAAAAAATATAGATAAATTGATAAAATCCAAAACAGAACAAATCAAACATTCTTTACTTACTAATACAGTCTATTATTTTGGATATAATTTCACGATTCCTTTTAATCTTTATGTTTTACTCATTGATTGAAAGTCTGTATAGCTCACTAAGTCTCTCCATAATATCTACGGTTCCCTAAACATTACAGTGAAACCACATTATCAAAGTACTGCTTTTCAGTTTGTTTGTTTTTTTCATTTTGCTTATATTTCTAAAAACATCTTTTGTCCACCTCCTCACAGCAAGCATGGGAAGCAAAACAGTACTTTTTTTATTTCACAGCCGCAAAACGAATTCTTTCGTTGGTACCTTTAAGAATTAAAGCTACAAGTATATTTCTTGTTGTTTCTTACATATGCCTGGCTGAGATATTCGGGGATAAAGTGTTGAACGGCCTCTTTTATTAACTCAACTTTCTCATGGAGAGACAGCTGTGTAAGGTTAAGCTGTTAAAGTTCACTTACAGTCACATAACTTATTTCTTGGGGATGCAAGGAGGCCATGGTTAAATTTTCTGTAAAATAAAAGAACCGAAAAAAATATGAATTAAATTCTACACTTTATCACATTCAAGAATATTAACACAGGCGGAGTCAAACAGAAACAATATATTCTACCAACACACCAGGGTTGGCACTGCGTGAGGCACAGTAGTCTCTCTTCCTAGCATGCAGCTTCCTATCTCGGACATGTGAGCATGCACACAGCAGTCAAACACCACGTCGCTGGAACTGTGAAGCGCACAGTTCTATACAAAGATTTTTGTATTCTGTTCATAAACTAGGAGATGGCTACTGGCATTAACCTTAAGTATTATATAATGTACAAGTATAAATAAAGAATTAAAGAAAAAAGGACTCATTATATTGAATGTTATCGATAATACCGAGTGGAAATAGAGGGTGTTGCAGCTCCGCAGTGCCTATACACGAGCCCCCACTGGAATGACATCAGCAATCCTATTACTTACACTCCTCCTAATAAACCTCAATGCCTTATGAGCTCTATTCCTAGCACTCATGTACTGCTTGCTAGGCCGAAGGAAAGAATTAACCAAGACACCTAAGGCTCTTTCCCATTCTGACCTTCCTAAAACTCTCTGTCGAAAGCCTTACCAAAATACAAGTAAACAATATCGTAATTCTCATCTCTATTGACAGCATCGTGCACCTTTCTATAAAAAAACCCAGTAAATAGTCAAACACGATTTACCCCAAGTAAAAGTCTGTTGAGATTTATTAATCAACTTATGTTCATCTAAGTGATCTTTAATAGATTTCGCTATTATAGATTCCATCATTTCTCCACCCCTGATGTCAAACTAGGCGTCCCATTAGCTTTCTTCCATGCTGTTAGTACAATGCTAGTCACTAAATATTGTCTAAATAGGCATGCTAGGGGCTCACTAACACATCTTTACATTCCTTCAAAATCCTAGGAAAAACCTTATAAGGGCCCAGTGCTTTACTAAATTTGATTCTAGCCATTTTTTTACACTATTTTTGTAATTAAAATATCCTCTAATTTCTCATCATTATTACCCCTGAATATCAAGGCCCC
Source organism: Ceratothoa steindachneri (assembly GCA_963969495.1). Classification (NCBI taxonomy): domain Eukaryota; kingdom Metazoa; phylum Arthropoda; class Malacostraca; order Isopoda; family Cymothoidae; genus Ceratothoa; species Ceratothoa steindachneri. Next base: position 54,101,180 of record OZ018329.1, read on the forward strand.
CCGGGTACAATTTGAGTATCCTTGAGTGTAAATACTGAAAGAAAATACTTATTTTTCCTCCTAGCCATTGCATCACTCTCACCCACTATCTGCCAATCTGTAGATTGAAGTGGGCTTATTTTATCTCTAGTCTTAGTTCTGTATACTTGAAAGAAATCTTTCGGATCTTTTTATGGCTTATCCGCCACTTTAAATTCATATTTTTTCTCTGGTACCCTAATTGACTTTTTAATGTTCCGAGTTAGCTCATTATATCTCTGCCTAAATTGACTACTCACCATTTTTTATTTTCCTATAAATGCCCATTTTAATGCCAAAATAATACTTAATTTTATCTGACATAAATTTAGGGTCAACTGTCTTGGCTCTAATCTCTCTATATGTAATGTTTATATTCTGTCCGGAAATTAACTGTTTAATCATTGTCACATTTTCCTGATCAACACTGTTCCTCTTCCCCTGAGGGTTATTTTCCCACTCAACTGCTCTCAGTGCCATCACATTTCCTGACCTGACCTCACTCGCTTGCCCCCAAACTGTCTCCAGGTACCTACTCAGACCACTATATTTCGCTTTTCTAAAGTCTGTGATTTTAACCTTACCTACTGATAACTCAGATCCATTTTAACTTAAATCTAATTTCGCAATCGTCGCTATTTCCAAAATTTTCCCTAATCTCTTTATCGCTAATGCCTTCTCTATTAGTTAGAACTAAATGCAATATATTATGACCCCTAGTTGTTTCGAACCTGACACGCATACTTCGAGTGTACCACATCAAGGAGATATACAAAAGTATCACAAAAACCTTGTTTCGGAAACTGAACTGCCTTTTAATGTAACCCAACAGTCATCGAGCCTTTTCCTCTGCCTCCACGCACTGTTTTGTAGAAATTTAAGTCACTAACTACCAGCACATCTCTTTTTCACCTCAGTTATGTCTAGAGCAGGGGTTCTCCACCGAGGGGAAATTCCCACAGGGGGAAATTCAGAGTTAGATAGGGGAAAATTGGGACCACAGATTGGCAGACACTAACTGGTGGAATATTGATATTTGTATTACATTCGAGCTCCCCAGGGCGGCACATAACTCAGTATGCATCGGTTACCTGCGGCAAGCACGAGGAACCCCTCCCCCCCAGTACCCTGGCATCCTATTTTTTGTTTATTGAATTACAATACCATGACATTCTCTTTAACTTTTTGTTTATTGCCGTATGCTTCAGTTTGGTCTGTTAAGTAATTAATTATGAATATAAAAAAATACTTTATATTTAATTCAAGTTTTAAAATCCATCATCATTTTAAATTGCTATTAAATTTCTAAAATTTCACTATAAAAATAATCCATGTAAATGAATATGAACTAGTAAGGAAAAAAAACTAGGTCCGCTGACCTAAAGGTCACGTGCTGTCATTCTGATTTATAAACTTACGACCTTCAAAACTTTTGATAATTCTTGGACTAACCTTGGAAGGACTTTGGCAATTTTATCATTCGAAAGAGAATGTAAAAACCACAAGGGTTTCAGATTTCGTTAGAATCGGCCGAATAGTTAGGATGTTATTGCCAAAGCAAAATAATTCCCGAGCTAGCCTTGGGAGGACTTTGGAAGTTAAATTATTCGAAAGAGAATGTAAAACAACAACATAAGTGTTTCAAATTTCGTTAGAATCGGCCGAATAGTTAGGATGTTATTGCCAAAACAAAATAATTCATGGGCTAACCTTGGGACGACTTTGTCAAATTTCGTTAGAATCGGCCGAAGAGTTATGATGTTATTGCCAAAACAAAATAATTCATGGGCTAACCTTGGGGCGACTTTGTCAAATTTCGTTAGAATCGGCCGAATAGTTACGATGTTATTGTTAAAACAAAATAGTTCCCCGTCTAACCTTTGGTGTACCTTGGCAATTATATCATTCGAAAGAGAATGTAAAACAATATAAAGGTTTCAAATTTCGTTAGAATCGGCTGAATAGTTACAATGTTATTACTAAAACAAAAAAAAGAAAAATGGGGACCGACCGACCGACATAGTGAGATGTAGACTCGCACGTGACTAATAAAGGATTTTCAGTATTATTTGGAATGCACCTTTTGAGGTAGACAATCTTGAAAAGGGGGGAATGACATTCTGAAATATGGTGAAAGGGGTGCAACGGGGCAAACAAAGTTGAGAACCACTGGTCTAGCGCAAGCCCTTGTGGTCCGGCCGGTGGTTGCATACTCACAAGGAAGTGAGTGCCCCATGTAGTGTGCCATACCTGGTACCTGGATGAGAAATACGACCTCATGTACCCGGCAGTCTCGTTCGAGACTGAGTCTACCTAAACTTTATTCCTTTTTGATATTTGCAGGTTACCTCTTCTTTTTTACACCTGTATGAGCGTCTTCTCACCGATGTAATTAGTCGGTGGCTAATATCGCAGGATACTCGTCGACCAGCTTTCGTCCATTCATTCAATTTGGTGGTGGAAGGGGGAAAGAGGCTGTTTTACTCTCTCCTAATAGCTCTACTTGGAGGGGGGGAGGTGTGTATTAACATAGCAACATTCTTCGCACCCCCTTTTCTCCTTCTACTGACCCCTCCTTTCTTTTCCGTATCTGTCCTTTTATTGGAGGAAGGGGGGCGGATGATATCTGGAGCTTGCGTTCCCTTCCTGCCCATCCGAATGGTGATGGGAACGTGGATGACATTGGGCTTAAAACCCGAAAACGTGTCGTGGATGGGATGCTTCCGAGAAGAGGTCCATCCCGAACCGCTCACGAGAGAAACGTCGCAGTAAACCGACGGTTGGCGGATCTCTGCACGGCAGAAGGAGTCTTCTTTGTAGACCCCTACCGCACCTTATACGGGAGAAACAACCTGTATAAAAGGGACCGAGTGCATCTTTCCTTTAAAGGGAAAGCTGTACTCGCCAACATAATCCAAGATGTTGTGGAGCGGACCCAAAGAAGTGTCAGGACGCGAGTAAAGGAGGACGTACGCCAGTACACCCGTGTTACTCCAGGTGCTACCTTTTCTGAGGTCACGAAGCGGAGAGTGACCCCGCCACAAAGAAACAAAGCGGGAAACGGAAGAGCGTAGGGAGTCCTACAGTCGGGGACTCCCTCAAGGTTCTGCTGTTTAATGCGAGGTCTATCAGAAACAAGTTTCTTGAACTTCATGGCCTCGTAGCAACAGAAGAACCTGAGATGGTAGCCATAACGGAGTTGTGGATAAAAACCTCAAGCCAAGACTTTGAAGGTGAATTCACGATTCCCGGTTACCAGCTCTTCCTTAAAGATAGGCCAGGCAGAGAGGCTGGCGGTGTGATGTTGTATGTCAAGGATACTCTCAATTCGACGGATTGCAACATCGTATCCGACCATGAACTACTAGGTGTTGACCTAGAGATAGGTCCTGCCAAATATAGGACCCTGGTGCTTTATAGACCTCCTGTCCAACTCTTAGAACAGGACAGGAGTCTGTACCAGCTACTAGGAGAACTTGTCGAAGACAGAGTGTGTATAGTCATGGGTGATTTCAACACACAAGTTGACTGGGAAACCAGAGAACCCTGTGGCGAGAACGCACTACTCCTGGAGTTCGCGAACAACGAGTTCTTGACCCAATGGATGAGAGAGCCAACGAGAGGAGACAATATCCTCGACTTGGTTTTCACCTCTGAGGATGACATCGTTGAGGACCTCATTGTTGGCGAAGAGCTCGGTGGCAGTGACCACCGACTAATTAGATTTGAAGTCAAAATCCCCAAGGAAGAGCCTGCAACTAGTAAATCGAGGAAACTTGATTTGAAAAGAGCAGACTTTGCAGGTCTACGAGCTGGACTGACTGACGCGAGGCTAGAAGAGTGCGAGGCTGTTGAAGACTCGTGGAACAGTTTCAAAACCACATTCATGAGTCTTCAATCGCATTTCATCCCTCTAAAATGCCCCCGTCGGTCTTCTGTTCAACCAAAGTGGTTTAATCGAGAAATCGGCCAACTACTTATGGAGAAGATAAATGTGTACCGGCAATCGAAGATCTCGGCTGACTTTGACGAATACCGGAGACTAGCCAGGAAAGTGAAGTCCAGCATAAGGGCGGTTAAGCGGTCTGAGGAACTCCGAGTGGCCAGACTCTGTAAAGAGAATCCCAAGGAGTTTTTTTGGATATGTGAACAGCCGTAAACCAATCCGTCGAACGATTGGCCCTTTGAGAAATGAGCAGGGGACATTAAAACATTCAGATGCAGAAAATGCTAACCTCCTCAACGACTACTTCTCTTCAGTGTTTACTGAAGAGTGTGGTCACATCCCCCAGCAGACGGATTCCTACTCGGGGAAAAAGCTAGAGGATATGGACTTTACCGAATGAAAAATCGAAAAGAAGATCAATAGCCTAATGACGAATAAGTCACCTGGCCCGGATGGCTTTCTACCTAAAGTGTTGAAAGAAGTGCGCGATCAAGTGTCACGACACCTGAGCGCTATCTTTAACATGTCAATCCGGACCGAATGCGTTCCTAGAGACTGGCGTGAAGCGGAGGTGACTCCTATCTTCAATAAAGGAGACCCCAGCCATCCGTCGAACTACCGACGTATCAGTCTGACTTCGATAGTCGGTAAACTCATGGAAAGCATGATGGCGAACAAAATGACGTCGTATTTAGAGTCAAACCTGCTACTGAGGAGTTCCCAGCAGGGCTTCCGAAGGCAAAGGTCATGGCTGACGAACCTTGTGGAATTCTTCCACTTCGTGTTCAGTGAGCACGATCGGGACAAGGGGGTGGCTGTGGTGTAATTAGACTTTCAGAAAACCTTTGATAAGGTACCACACCGCCGCCTTCTCCGGAAAGTGCGAGTGCTGGGCATAGAGGAAAAAGTAGCCGGCTGGATCGAGAACTGGCTAAGTGACAGACGGCAACGGGTGGTGGTGAATGAACAGGCTTCTGAGTGGGTGCCCGTTACTAGCGGGGTGCCTCAAGGTTCTGTCCTGGGACCACTACTATTCATTATCTATGTCAATGACATGGACGGTGACATGGTTGCCAAGATTTCAAAATTTGCCGACGATACCAAGTTTGGTATGAACGTTGCAAAGGATGGAAATACTGCCCGCCTGCAGGAAGATCTTGGGAAGATTGGGGAGTGGTCGGACACATGGCAAATGCCTTTTAACGTGAACAAATGCAAAGTGATGCATATTGGCCACAGAAACCCCCAATCTCAGTATATCCTTAAGGGCACTGCTCTTGAATCGAGTGACACTGAGAAGGACTTGGGTGTAACAATCACTAGTGACCTCAAGTTCTCGAAACAGTGCATTGAGGCGGAGTAAAAGGGCCCAAAGAATGCTAGGTTATATAAAGCGCCAGTTTGGATATCGGAACAAGGAGATTGTACTGTGTTTGTACAACTCACTTGTCCGACCGCACCTGGAGTATGCCGTTCAATTTTGGAGTCCTTCATTTCGAAAGGACATCGCGAGATTGGAACGCGTACAAGCCAGGGCAACCAAACTGATTCCCTCTATCCGACATAAAAGTAATGAGGATAGACTAAGGGAATTAGATCTGTTCTCGCTGGAAACCCGTAGACTGCGTGGTCAGCTCATAGAAGTTTTCAAAATACTTCGAGGGTTCGACAATGTTGACTACCGGGATATTTTCACACTGAGTGAGAACAGAACGCGCAATCACGGCTTCAAACTTGAACTGAAGCGTTACAACCGCAATCTGTGTGGAAATTTTTTCACCTACAGTATCTGCGGTAAGTGGAACGCACTTCCAGTGGGAGTTGTCAACAGTGAATCTGTTGACCAGTTCAAGTCAAGACTAGACAAGGTCTTGAAAAGTGGCCGTTTAGGGACGCAAAACAATTGAGCAGCCTTGTGCCCGCTCGATTGCTAGTCCAAAGGTACCCTCCTTGAATGCACCGTAAGGTCTCGTAGAGTACCTTCTTTCCTTGTTGCTACTCCTTGTTGTTACTCTCTCTCTCTCTCTCTCTCTCTCTCTCTCTCTCTCTCCTGCCTCACCGTATTACCACTCTACAGCTCTCGAAATTGGGTTACCCCGCCCCCTTTCATGTCATTTTTCAACCTGGATTTCTCGTCTGTGTCTATGTGTGTGCGTGTGTGGGTGTGACGGGGGTGGATCAAGGTTTGCTATTTATAATAGGGCGCTAAAAGACGCCATTACATAAATGAGAAAAAGCGACAAAACAAACAGAGTGAACAAAGGCTAACAACGATGATATGATGATGATGATGAAGGAGAAGAATAAGAATATAAGAGGAAGAAAAGAAGAAGTGTAAACAGAAAAAGAAATATAAGGAGAAGAAGAGGAAGGAGAAGAAGACCAAGAAGAAAAAGAAGAAGTATACGAAGAAAAGAAAAAGGAGAAGAAGAAAAAAATTAAGGAGAAGAAAAGAAGAAGAAAAAAAGAGAAAATAAGGAGAGGAAGAAAAGGAGAACCCGTACCTCTCTTCTTTTTCTTCAGTTCTTCTTCGTCCTCCTCTTCTTCTTTTTTTCTTTTTTCTGCCTTCTCTTATTCTTCTTCTTCTTTTTCTTTTTCTTATCCTTCTTCTTCATATTCATACCAAGCTTGGTATGAACGTTGCAAAGGATGGAAATACTGCCCGGCTGCAAGAAGATCTTCGGAAGGTTGGGGAGTGGTCGGACACGTCGCAAATGCCTTTTAACGTGAACAAATTCAAAGTGATGCATATCGGCCACCGAAACCCCTAATCTCAGTATATCCTTAAGGGCACTGCTCTTGAATCGAGTGACACTGAGAAGGACTTGGGTGTAATAATAATTAATGACCTCAAGTTCTCGAAACAGTGCATTGAGGCGGAGAAAAAAGCCCAAAGGATGCTAGGCTACATAAAGCGCCAGTTTGGATATCGGAACAAGAAGATTGTACTGTGTTTGTACTACTCACTTGTTCCACCGCACCTGGAGTATGCCGTACAATTTTGGAGTCCTTCATTTCGAAAGGACACCCCGAGATTGGAACACGTGCAAGCCAGGGCAACCAAACTGATTCCCTCTATAAGACATAAAAGTTCTGAAGATAGATTAAGGGAATTAGATCCGTTCTCGTTGGAAACCCGTAGATTGCGTGGTCAGCTCATCGAAGTTTTCAAAATAATTCGAGGGTTCGACAATGTTGACTACAGGGATATTTTCACACGTGTTGAGAGCAGAACAAGAAACCACGGCTTTAAACTTGAACTGAATCGTTACAACCGCAATATGTGTGGAAATTTTTTCACCTACAGTATCTGCGGTATTTGGAACGCACTTCCATTGGAAGTTGTCAACAGTGAATCTGTTGACCAGTTCAAGTCAAGACTAGACAGGGTCTTGAAAAGTGGCCGTTTAAGGACGTAAAGCAATTGAGCGGGGATGTGTCGTCTCGACTGCTAGTCCAAAGATACCCTCATTGAATGGACCGTAAGGTCTTCTAGAGTACTTTCTTTCCTTGTTACTCTTTTTTACTCCTTGTTACTCCTTCTTCTTCATCTTCTTTTTCTTTTCTTATCCTGCTTCTTCATCTCCTTCTCCTTCTTTACCTTCTGCTCCTTCTTCTTTATCTCCTTCTTTTCCTTCCTCTCTTTCTTTTTCATCTTCTCTTTCTCTTTCTTCGTAAATAACGACAATCTGGATGACGAAACTCGCACTCTCACCCCCCCCATCCCCACACACATACACATTTGCCCCTTAGTGCTTCCGATGTATGACGAACGCTTCTTCAGAACCACAAGTGTGTATGGGATCTCGAAAGTACGAAAACCCGCTCACCGAATCTCCCAATTGTTTAAAACATAGATCTTGATTTGCTCTGAACTTAGAACCTTCCTGATTTTTCAAGGATACTAAAGAATTGAGTGTAACAATAATAATACTCGTCTTTTCCTAACATTCATTACACTTCACAGCCTTCTACGACCCCACAATAACTTCTCGGTTGGGTGTAAGTGAAGAAGACGAAAGCCCCTTTTGGTATTTATTAACTCAACAACCCACCTTCCTTTTATCCTTGAGAATTACTAATAAAGAGGGAGGTAGCGAATCGCCTCGTGGTACGCCTTAGTTTTTCTCGACTCGCTCGAAGCAGAAACCGATTCCCAAGCTGCAACAACTGTTATCTCAAGGTCGTGTCAGCAATTGTCTAATGTCAGATGTCAATATTGCATAAAAGCGGAGATTTTAGCGATTATTTTGCTGTCGTTGATTGTAACTAAGACGAAATTTCCTGAGTCCGCACGATTAAGAGGCTTGAAATATGTTGCTTAGATCGTTTTTTTGAAGGTCAGATGGCGCTTTTGATGTTGCATTCAGCCCAATTCGGACAGGGAAGTAAACTTCTCTTGAATATTTAGGTGGAGAGCGTATACCTGGTTTCCCAACCATGGTTTCCACGCCAAATCGACCCAAACTGGGTCTCTCAGACCAATAACCAAACCCAATACGGCTTCGCTCGTGATCGGAAGCCGCGTTGCCATTATCGAGGTTATAGGCATCTCGCGTGTCCGGGCACTAGTGTAAGAAATCGGCACCAACTAGCAAGGGCATAAGGAGGAAACCGGTGAACTTTGAGATGTTGTTAAACTATAGCCTATAACATTCAGCTTTTTTTTGAAAGGGTTTAATATCATCTTTCGCTGATAACTGACACTCGATGAGAAATGAAAATAGAATTGGAAAATAACAAAAACAAATAGATAAATAAATAAGGGGTTTAAAGAACTGTTATCTATGGAGGGTCTGAAGAGGTACGCGATCCTCTGAACTCGAAGCTGGGACCAGAAGGATGGGGGGGCAGTAGAAACATAAAAGAACAACTTCGTATAATGAAGCACAGGAACTCACACTTACGATCAGGTCCCCATTCTTTGGATCGATGCGAGTGAAGCGTGGGACTCTGGGGGAACTTCGACGTAATTGCGAGTTATTTGATGAGGCGGGGGGCGACACATTGCAAGCTCACGGGTCAACATCATGGTCATATAGAACCTCTTCCTATAAAGGATATCCTTATTATTCTTCCCTTGTCACAGGTATCCACGCTAAGAGAGTAAACAAAGACTCGACCCTAATTGCGTGGGCGCAACTCACCGCAAAATAGTAACACTCAAAAGAGCTAAAGTTACGCCAATCTTCAAAAAATTAGAAAAAAACTGATTATTGGTAAGTGTTGACCTATTAATTTAGCGTCAGTAATTAGTAAACTCTTAGTATCGATAATTAGAGATAGAATAATTGGCCCCCCTGTTTCAAATATCTAATCTTAGGCACACATCATAGATTTCAACGAGGACGCTGGTGTTTAACAAATCTACTGGATTTTTTTCATAAAATTATTTATATCTATGACTATAAGAAAGCAGTGGACATAATTGACTAATTTACCTGAAATCCAAAAATCCTTTGATACCGTTCTGCATGCCTGGCTCTTGCTGTACCTCAAGGCGCATGGAATAAGAGGAAAATTTCTTAAGTGGATAGAAAACTGGTTCTCAAATTATTATCAATGAGTTGTCATAAATGAGGCAAGCTCGGGCTGTGCCCCATTCATTTGTATAGTACCTCAGGCTTCATTTCTGGGCCCATTGTATATATTAATGACATTGATAATTTCGATTGGTTGTCAAAGTTTCCAAATTCCTCGATGACATGAAATTAGGAATCCGAGCCGTTTTTATGTAGATTCGAAGTTGCGGATCTGCATCGAGATCTGGATAAATAGCAGATGAACTTTAACCTACGTAAATGAAAGGTCATGCACGTAGGATGCCGAACTTCAAAAGCGGATTATCAAATGAACGGCCAAATCCTAGAATCCGTTAAATTAGACAAGGTCCTAAGGGTTTTAACTTCAGAAGACCTCATTGTCAAAGCAATACGCTGAAACTACTTAAAATGCAAACCAGATAATCGGATACATTGCCCAGAACTTCCCTTTAACTCGAATGATATAATTATACCTATATATAAATCGCTCATTTGACCTCATCCCGAGTACGCAGGGCAATTTTGGTCTCCTAACCATAATAAAGACGTAGTACTGTTAGAAATAGTGCAACGTACCTAGGTCAATTCAACTAATTCCAGAGCTTAGAAATAAAGGGTACAAAGAAAGACTTCGCTCCTTAAACCTATTATCCCTTGCAAGTAGGCAATTATGAAGACAACTGTCCGAAGTATTTAAAATCTTAAAAAGATCCACTAACATATATTATACATTACTCTTCGAGATGGATGATAGGTCAAACAGTCATCCAAATGGATTCAAATTAAAAAAACAAGCGCTTCAACTCAGCCATAGCTCAAAATTACTTTAGTTATAAAATTTCACAAACGTGGAATACTCTACCTAACCGAGTAATGGAAAGGACGTCAGTAAATATGTTTAAAAATTGACTTGACGAGTATTTTTCGAATGTAAATATTACCTAGTTGGAAAAACCGGTGAAAACGTCCAATGAAATATCATGAAGGGGTTCGAAAAATAAATAAAATAATGCCGGCGATTAATCCCACGTTAAGGTTGTCTGCAAATATGTTTTACCAATTCCTTTCTGACTTTCTTGTCACTATATTTCTTTCAATACCAGCAGGCGAGGCTTTGCGGGAGAAGATCTTTTTTATCTTCTCTTTTGTATGATTGGGCAATTTTTTTATCCGTATTGAAATCCTGCATGAATCTTAGGCACACGTGTAGATAAGTGCGTATCATAGTTCTATTAAAATAAATAAAAACATGGTTTTAATTGATACAGATGTAGATAAGTGTGTATCAGTTTTTCGGAATAATAGAGTGAATGCCAAATTACGGGCCCTCTTAATTCTTTAGATAGGTTAATATGGTTAATCTGCTACTATAGTTGTTGGAACTTTTAAATGTTTGCTTCTTGAGCTGGCCTTGAGAGGATTTTGGAGTCTTTTGGTTTCTACTCTATAATTATTCTTCTTTTCTATTAATTTACTTCTTTGTTCTTCTGTGTCCTGCCTTTTCCTTGATAAGACGTGAAACCACTGCGTTCCCCCTCCCCCCCCCCCAATAGCAACCACTTGTGATATTCTGACGTGTTTATGTGTTTGGGAAATCTTTAATTATCTAATTATGCTGGGGTAATAGATCCTGACCTAAACTTGAATATGCCAAATTATTTATTCGATATTAGTTAGAAAAATATAACAAATGTGTTTAAAAATCGTAACTACTTAGCCCCAGAGATGGGAAACGTTCCCACGGCATTTCCGAGAATCCGTTATATAGCATTCACATATTTTTAAATATTAGGTTCTACTTCATACCACATCCGGTGATTAAGTTTCAATGTTTTACTTGCGGGTCTTCTTTTACCGAGGAAATTTATATTTCAACTAACGATGATGGTAATAAAATTTGCCGTTTCGTTTGCTCCATCTGGCGTTTGAAGTACAAATGGCCAATGCGATGTGTAAAATGAAGACGAATATGAGAGAAATTCTTACTGATTTTAGTCTCAAAACAGGAGATAACAGATTTAATACGAAAATTAGACACGTTCGGTGATCATTTGTACGGTATGATAGATGTAAACACTTGAAACAATAACAAACCCCACTGTAACGGGATTAATCCAGTCATGTTGTAAATTAGAGTTCACAAGCGGCCAAAATAGCGCACAAAAATTTATTATGGACATATTCGAAAGCTCAGCAGGACTAGACTAGTTCTAAGGGGGGAATGACCAGAAAGGTCTGTGTACACTTTGAGGCGGAGTGTCGTAAAACTTTGGAAAATATTTTCCCTTTCAAACTGATACGTAAACGATCCTGATCAAAGATTCATTAGCTAAAAATAGGGATAACGAATTTAAAGCAAAGACTCCGCGATAAAGAAGGACACGACGTCTAAAGGGATTGTTCATCGTTATCGCGACTTAGTAGCCTCCGCGACGGCAAAAGAAAATAATGTAGCAATAATAGCGATTATCTTCAGAATAAATGCAAGTTTAACAATGCAAACAAAGAAGGCTATTTACGCAAACGAGGCCATCAAACACCTGACTCAAGTAATGGGGTTTAATTTGAAAACTTTCAGAAACAATTTTAGCCCTCGAATTAATCAGATTGGAGAAGTTCGTGTTGGTTGGTTATTAGATGAACATTCGGGTGTTATATGGTTCGGGGGAGGCAAATATTCGGGTGACTGGGGAAATTCGAAAAAGCGGGGGAGTAGAGGCTAACGAGGCAATGAAGAGGAGGTCGACCGAAGCGGGAAATAATGGCAGTCAAAGAAACGCCCGGGACAATCGAGAAAGCGAGACGTCCTCTTGGAGGCAAGTTAAATAGGCTTTACGCAAATCCACGCAGTCTACGAAACAAATTAGCCGAATTGAACGCTTTGGTCCGTACAGAGAACTTCGACGTAATCGCTATAATTAAATGTCGCTTGGATACGGAGGATAGGAATTTTAGTGGTAATTTATTATATGTAGATGACTACAAAATGCTCACTAGGGACTGAATGCGAGGTAAATGGGAGGGGCTTGCTTTACTTGCAAGAAGAAATGAACTAAACACTAGAGGACATGGTTAGCGAGGATGGGGTAGTGGAAGTTGTGAACGCAGAGTTAGAATCAACTAAATATAAAATTAATATCGCACTCATTTATAGACCGCCAGTCTAAATTGAAAGCGGAGACAAACGCATCTTTGATTGTCCCTTATCTATTATTAAAAGAAATTCAACGATAATATGCGGAGATTTTAACTTCTAACGTCAAATATGTATATAGCAAACATTTCGGATAAGGAGGGAAAGATTGTGGAACTTTATTCAGGACAGTTTTCATTTTCAAAGGGTGGAGGAACCCAGGCGGGGATTAAATATACTAGATTTATTTATAGACCACCAGCCCAAATTGAAAGCGGAGACAAACGCATCTTTGATTGTCTCTTCTTTATTATCAAAAGAAATTCAACGATAATATGCGGAGATTTTAACTTCTAACGTCGACTATGTATATAACAAACACTTCGGATAAGGAGGGGAAGATCGTAGTACTTTATTCAGGACATAGTTTTACAAAAGTTGTAGAAACCCAAGCGGGTATTAAATATACTAGATGTTTTTTCTTACTACGAAAGGAAACAATGAAAAACGTTCTAGTTGTTGAGTCACTGGTAGAAAGTGACCATAACGTATTTATATTCCAAACCAGGCAAGGGCTTCGCCACTCTCCCTACGGGGGGAGCTTGCGCTTCGCTACTAAGGTTAAAATTTCAAATCTAAAAAAAAAGCAGCCATGGTTAATTTTTTATAAATTTTCTGAACTTCGCCAATTATAATAATTTTAAAAAGGAACTCTAAACTAAATTTCCCCCCTTTCAAAAAATCACGTTGCTAAAATATAGTTATAGATAAAATAAAAAAGCAGCCTTACTTAAATTTTAATACCTTTAATGAACTTCACCAATTGTAATTCATTTTCTTTTAAACCATTATAAAGCATTCGATAATCCTATTTATTTTTTCTGAACTAAACTATCTCTTTTTTTCAAACTCTAAAGAAATTCTTAGAAATTACCCTGATAAAAATTTAAAATATACATAAGTCATAACCAAACTAAGATGAAATTATTATTCAAATACTCCAAAGAATCCCGTTCTTAAATTATAGAGTTAGTAAAATTATGATGATAATGATGATTAGCTCAAATATGATCAAGTTTGAACTAGTGTAATGTTTGTCAAATTTCCTGAGCTCAGGCGCCATCGCCATTGACATCAATTCAGAAATCTTTGTGTTTGTAAGGGGATCGATGCTATCAATAATCTTGTTGAGAAGAGAGGCAGAATTTTCTGCCCATTCGACCACATGCGGAAGTTCGACCGCTTAACGCCGACATTACCTTAGCTGAGGTTGAGAACAGATTCAAATTAATGACGATCACACTTAAATTTGTAATTGTAATTTGTAATTTTGCCATTAGAACTTCTTGCAGGGATCTTGTCATTGAACCCTTTTTTTAAAAGAAAGGCCTACTTTTTCTCTCAGTCTCATACGAGTAAGGGGAAAGTACCAGGTATGGGCATTGCATGGACAAAGTAGCATTCCGTACTGCTTTTGACTCTCATTCACAGTACAAACGGGGAAATAAGACGATAGTAAATGGGAGATGTCAGATGAGATGGCCTAGTCGAGGAATAGATCGATGGTCAATCAGGGATGACAGATGGGATGGTCTTGCGGGGGTATAAGATAGGATGGTCACTCGGGGATGACAGATGGGATGGTCTTGCGAGGGAATAAGATAGGATGGTCCATCGGGGATGGCAGATGGGATGGTCTTGCAGGGGAATAAGATAGGATGGTCCATCGGGGATGGCAGATGGGATGGTCTTGCGAGAGAATCATATAGGATGGTCCATCGGGGATGACAGATGGGATGGTCTTGGAGGGGAATAAGATAGGATGGTCCATCGGGGATAACAGATGGGATGGTCTTGCAGGGGAATAAGATAGGATGGTCCATCGGGGATGACATATGGGATGGTCTTGCGGGAGAATAAGATAGGATGGTCCTTTGGGGATGACATATGGGATGGTCTTGCGGGAGAATAAGATAGGATGGTCCATCGGGGATGACAGATGGGATGGTCTTGCAGGGAAATAAGATAGGATGGTCCATCGGGGATGACAGATGGGATGGTCTTGTGGGGGAATAAGATAGGATAATCCAACGGGGATGACAGATGGGATGGTTTTGCAGGGGAATAGGATCGGGTAGTCAATCGGGGATGTCAGATCGGACAGTCGATAGTAAATAAGAAGCAAGAGGTCAAATAGTAAAGTTCGTTCTAATGGAGACACTCGATTCTGAGGCACATCTCCCGATGGGGATCTGTCTTGCCTAGCTCAATCCTTCCTCAGACGCTATTCGCCCCCATCGCTCCTAGTGTGACGTCTCCAATGACTGAATGAGTTTGGTGCAGTAGGTGGGTAAGGATGGGCAAGGTTGAGTGAATAATAAGTCATGGCTCCACCCACAAACAAAGAGACGGGAAGGGTTGTTTGTATATGGGATGGCCACTATGCACATATAGGAGTGGGGGGGGGGGACATAGGATCTTCTCATCTTTTTTTCTACTTCTTCCTCCCCATTTTTATTGTTCTTATTTTACCACGGAAACTAACTAGAGGGACATGATCCAGTAAACTTGGGACATTGGTTTGACCTTCATATCTCTAAAAATGGCCGATATAACACCTCTAGGCACTAGGTGGCGACACCTGGTGGTCAACTTATATCATATTTGGACTCAGTGACCTCAATTACCTTTGATAGTATTATTTTTTTAGTTGGCTACATTGAGCCAGCAACTCGTTGTGGACAGAAGATGAACACAACACGAGATTTGCATCACTCATAGACTCGCTTTGCTTCGCCGCAGGTAAAAAGCACCTTGTTTGATCAACGAGGGAAAGCTCGCTTAGATTTGGGATCAAGATTGGAAAAATTCTCGCAATGAACCAATTCAACCTCAATCACCCGGGCTTCTCATATCTCCGAAGGTCAAGCTCAATCACCCGGGTGTCTCATATCTCTCAAGGTCGAACTCAATCAGACGGGCGTCTCATATGTCCCGAGGTCAACCTCAATAACTCGGGCATCTTATATTTCCCAAGGTCAGCCTCAATTATTCGGGTGTTTTATATCTCCCAAGGTCAACCTAAATTACTCGGGTGTCTCATATCTTCCAAGGTCAACCTCAATCAGCCGGGCCTCTCATATCTCTCAAGGTCACCCTCAATTACTCGGGCGTCTCGTATCTTTTCTTCGTTGTTCTTGCTTTCTTTGTTCTTGCCTTCCATGTTCTTGTTCTCTTTATTCTTGCCCTCGTTGTTATTTTCATACTGTTTTTGCCCTCTTTGTTGTCGCCTTCGTTGTTCTTGCTATTTTGTCAATGCTTTCGCTTTTCTTGCCCTCGTTGTTCTTACCTTCGTTGTTCTTATCCTCGTTGCTCTTGTGCTCTAATTTTGAAGGGGACAAAGCCCCCTGCCCCCCCTTTAAGCGAAGAAGTAAGCGCAACTTTCGACTCCGGTATTCTCCCGAAATGAGGAGGGGACAAAAAAAACTCCCACTCAATTTATGTCTGGTAACCCCACACTCCAATGAGCCTATGAAACCCCTCCCCCAATATTTGTTAAGGCGTCTTCCCATTGGTAACGGGTGATGGTTACGCCCCTGTTGGGCCTCTTCCTCCCCTAAGACCCTGGGCACCAAAGGATTGCAATCAAGAGGCGGCAATCAAGTGGTGATTGCCATTCAGTGGCTGCCAGCGCGTGAATGCCCTCGTGTACGCAAGAACCGAAATTCAAACGCATTTTCACCCCTCCCAATCTTACTTTACTTCATACACAAACACAAACACCACTTCACTCTGCTTCTGCGTATTGATTCAAACTCTTCATTTACTCTATGAAATCTGCCCTAATATTGACTGTATATGACTCCACCTTAATTATATAGGTAACAATTACATCCCAAAACAACAATTAAGCATATTATATTACATTTTTTAACACTTCTACATATGCTCCCCATTTTACATATCTGTAACATTTAACCTAACCTAGACCTTAACCTATTGAGACTTTGAACAATATCATTCGTTAGTAGATTCATCCAAGCCGAACAATTTATCAATTTGCCCCGCAATAGACGTGTGAAGCAATAAATTAAAGCGATCCGAATTACTCTAGTTTATTTCAACCATACACTTACACTATACACTATTTTCAAACTATGAACTATTCATACTGAACAACTATCATTGCAGTTTACCGTAGTTGCATGATTATGGCTGTACGACGCCCATCTAATCCACACTATGTACACACTTTCAATTGTACTCTCTCCCATTCGAAATGTACTTCCCCCATTGTACATCTTCCCATTATTCGGTGTCCGAAGCCTAAGAAAAGGCGCATTCTATGAACTTGTTTGCTTATCTAAGACTGGTCACACGCGAACAAGAAATTCATGAGATAAAAGAATTACAAATGTTGCTTGTTTACCGGCCTTTTATTAGGCACTATTGCGCCGTCGCTTATTGGCCGTAGGGCAGGAGACGCAGACGTCACTAACTGCGTTCTTTTTTTACTTTACCTTTACGAAAGAGGTATGAAAAAATTTGGTTTTAGCGGCATTTCTCAAGGGCAGATTAAGATAGTCACTTAGTCATTCACTCGCACCAAACTTGTCTTAAAGACCCCTTCCCCCACTTTGAAGGGGCGGGACGATTAGGTTACCTTCCTATATTCCTATAAATGCACGCAAATGCACGGGAGGATGCAGGTGCACATTATTGCGCCAGCTACGGAATAAATTCGTTATTGATTTAAGGTATAGCGTCACTTTCAAATTGATCGCTTGAGAATACCACCCGGTCCTAACCACGTCAGTAATATTGTAACACAAATGCCGAGTCCGCCATTTTGATGATGTCAGCGAACTTCTTGTAGTGAACTCGCTGATTGGTTTGGGTGATAAGGGATCCACCCGCCTCTATCTCCAACCACATAAGATAGGTCATGTTTGAATGTCTGGGTGTTGGTTTGATCAATTTATATTACACCGTTGGCTGTTAAATCACCACCTCCACACGTTCTAGGGAAATTAAGGAATCATTCCTTTTTTTTTAAAGTACTTTGTTTACAATATGCTAAGTTTTTATTGTATCGGGCAATACCCTCTTTCAATCGTACTCGCGGTTAACCAGATGTATAAAAGGGGAAGTAGGCAGATAGAACGGAGAAATAAAAAAAGAAAAAACAAAACGATGGGGGAGGGCAAGGACCCCCTTCGCCAAACCTACTTACCACAAAAGGATGAGACTGAGCTTGCTTATTTAGGGCCTGCTGAAACAAAATTTGTCTAGAATAGAAGTTCTCATAACTACATATTTGTCCAGATTGCAAGTATTCATAGGTACATACGTATTTGCCCACAGTACAAGTACTCAAACGTACATAATGGTTCGGAGCACAAATACTCAAACGTAAATATTTTTATAAAGAACAAGTACTTAAAAGTACATATTTGCCTAAAATACATGTATTTAAACGCACATATTTGTCAGGAGTACAAGTAGTCAAACGTACATATTTTCCCTGACTACAAATACTCAAAAGTACATATTTGTCCAGAGAATAGTACTCAAAAGTACATATTTGTCAAAGAGTACAAATATCCAAACGTACATATTTGTCCAGAGTACAAGTACTCAAGCGTATATATTTGTCCAGAGTACAAGAACTCAAACGTACATAATGGTCCATAATAAAAATACTCAAAGGTACATATTTTTTAAAGAACAAGTACCTAAAAGTACATATTTGTCCAAAGTACAATTACTTATATGTAAATATTTTTCAGAGTAGAAGTATTCAAACTTACAGGTTTGTCCTGAGTACAAATACTCAGAAGTGCATATTTCTAGAGTACAAGTACTCAAAATTACATATTTGTCCAGAGTACAAGTACTCAAAATTACATATTTATCCAGAGTACAAGTATACAAAATTACGTATTTGTCCAGAGTAGAAGTACTTATTTGTTCAGAGCACAAGTAGTCAAAAGTACATATTTTTTCGAGTACAAGTACTAAAATGTGCATATTTGCTTGATGCTTGCCTGGGCTCAAATTCTAGGCTGTCT
This sequence comes from Ceratothoa steindachneri, assembly GCA_963969495.1. Taxonomy (NCBI): domain Eukaryota; kingdom Metazoa; phylum Arthropoda; class Malacostraca; order Isopoda; family Cymothoidae; genus Ceratothoa; species Ceratothoa steindachneri. The sequence continues at coordinate 54,119,891 of OZ018329.1, forward strand.
AGCTCCCCCTCGAACCCTCTGATCGACAAGGGTGTGCTCCGAGCAACAACGTAGCTTGTGGGGGACGCATCCATGCAACCGCCCCCTCCAACGCTCCGCCTCCCTCTCTGTCTGACGCGTATTTCAGTGGGGTCGGAACCATCGGTCGCTACGGCCAGTGACAACTCACCTTGGGTCCCCATCCCGTGACCAACCGCACTCGATGTGGTTTAACATTTTCTCGTGTAACGGTCCGGTGAGGTGGGGTATGGGAGGAGGGGGGTGGGAAGGAAACCATGGGATCCGTGTGGGGCGGGGGCGCATGGGAGTACGGGTAAAAAGGGCCTGCTTGGATTTATAGACGGAGAGTCCCAGATTTATGTCTCTTTCACGCCTCTACCACCCTCCCTCCACAGTGAGGGAGGGAAGGTAGGGGGGGGGGGTGTCAGGAGAATTGAATATCCGTCCCCCAATTTCGAGGTCCTTGTAAATTCCACACATTTAACCTTCCCTAACTTCACCACTTTCTTTCGGACCCTTCGGGGTACACAGGGTTCGGGGGGGGGGAGATGGGGTTAAAATTGATCTAAATAACTCCTGGTGTTGAAGAGATTTTTTGGAAGTTGACAAAGCCATGATAAAGGTACTTGTGCCGTCCGTTTGTCAGTACTGACTAACTTTCTGGTGTTGAAGAATTCTTAATTTTTGAAGTTGACAAAGCAAATTCATGATAAAGGTACGTGTGCCGTCCGTTGGCAGTCTTGGTTAACTTGCGCGTTTGTTGTCCCATTGATGCAGATCAGCTTAATAATAACATATTTCATTCAAGGCTGGATTCTAAGCCCTGTGATGAATCCGATTCCTTAATTAAGGAGTCCATGAGCTTCGCTCGCGTGCCCAGAGAAATTACAGGAGTTTCCCTTGAGGCATGTGAACCGCCATAGGTTCACTCCCCTTACCTGGTCAATATTGAGTCTGCCTCCTTTACCCGTGCCCATCCATGTATGTGAATGGGCAGATAGGAATCGAGACTTGTTAACCGGCTGTACTAACGACGCGGTCATCAAGAAGTATCATGGACGACGCCTCTGCCCACGATGATGAGCGCGATTCCGTTATTGCGAAGCTGAGGAGCAGAGAGGTGGGTGGTTTAAGGCGCCTCATGGGTAAGGACACCCGTTCACGAATGTTTGCGTATACTAAATAAATCCTTGTTATTTGCCCCCAGCCTTTTCTACTGTCTGTCTTGCCTCCTTATTTTCCTCCCCATTGAATGTGTATCTCCGTTAGATGACGCGACGCGTCCAAGTTGTGTACGTATGTTTATGTGTCATAGTGTGCCGTGGGGTTAAGAGGTGCAGGGCGCCTCTAAGAGGGGGATTGGGGGGCGGAAGTCCAACACAAGACCCGTGTTGTCAAGGCCGAGCGACATATGCACGAGGAAAAGATCCAAGCTCAAATGACCTTCAGCAGTCCTTGGGAATATTAAAGACTGCAAACGGGATCACACATGCAGTTGCACAGGCATAAATACACACAGTTTCATACGCGTATACACAGAGTTGCACACACTTACACAGCGTGATTTCGCTCCCTGTACCCTGTTCACATGAGCATGCTCCAAGGTGATCTCTGAGCTTTTGTATACATAATTACGTATTTATTGAGTGACACAACATGGTTACGTATGAGCCCGTTTGGATGGAGGACAGACATCTTTAAAACTTCCTCGTGGTCGTCTCTCTTCCGAGAAATTTGTGAACTTGTTTGCACATAGTGGCAGGAATGGTCAACTTGTTTGTGCAGAAAGATAGGAATTGTTAAGTTGTTTCGGACAGGAATTTGTCCATAGGTCAGAGGAGGAAGATGACAGCCAAAAGGAGAAAGAGAAAAAGATCAAAGCGCTCGTCAGACCCCCCCCCCCCTCCCCGGATCAATCAGAGAGAGATCCACAGGTGCGAAGAGAGGCAGATGCTGGTCCTTATAATTCCGTGACCAATTTGTTGGTCAACTAAATTGCAGTTGATTGTAGTGGAATGCAATGGATGGCAGTAGAATGTGGTTGAATGCAGTGATTGTAGTGGATTGCAGTGAATTAGAGTGGAATGCAATGGATTGTAGTGAATGCAGCGGATCGTAGTGAATTGCAGTGGGTTGTAATGGAAGGCAGTGGATTGTATTGGGTTGCTGTAGATTGCAGTGGAATGCAGTGGATTGTAGTGGAATGCAGTGGATTGCAGTGTATTGTAGGGGAATGCAGTGTATTGTAGTGGATTGCAGTGGAAAATGAAAAGTAACACTTTTTTTTTGTTCATAACGTGAGATTAGGAGTCAGCCACTTCCTCGCTCCCTCCACGATCGGACAACCTTCGACGGCCGCGAGATGTCAGGGTCGAATATCTAAGTCCCTCTTGCTCCATTCACCAACCTCAAGGCCGACCTTCCAACTCGAGGCGAGTCGCCCTCAAGATCCTTGGGCATTTTTAGACCCGGTGTTTCCCTACATTGTATTTTATTCTCAGTCCTGCTCCCGCCCCCCCTGCTTCTCCCCACCTCATTAGGTCCTATCCCCACTGAACTCCGTGTCCTCGTTGGTCCCCTTCAGTACTCGGAGGCGCTGGACGGTGTTTGGGGACGGGGGGAGGATTTGGAGGTCGGGTCAAGAAGTGGTGCGAGGGGGAAAAGGGGACCTCGGAGGTGTGGCCGGAGCAGAAAGTCGCGGAGTCAGCTTCGAATGTGCCCTCTCCGGTTGTACTCGTTGCCCTAGTGATCATTTAGGAGTGATAATGACCAGTATTTATGTTGAGGTAGTGAGTACTACTTTACTAGCGATCATTTTGGACAGCGATTAGTACTCTACTAGTGATAATTTTGAAGTAGTGATCACTATTTAACTAGTGATAACTTTCGAGTAGTGATCACTATTTTACTAATGATAATTTTAGAGTATTGATCACTACTTTAATAATGATCATGTTGAATTATGTAGTGATCACTTATTTACTAATGATCATTTTGGAGTGGTGATCACTACTTTACTAGCGATCATTTTGGAATATTAATCTCTACTTTACTAATGATCATTTTGTAGTAGTGATCACTATTTTACTAATGATCATTTTGGAGTAGTGATCACAATTTTCCTAATGATCATTTTGGAGTAGTGATCACACCTTTACTAATTATCATTTTGTAGGAGTGATCACTATTTTACTAATGATCGTTTGGAGTAGTGATCACTAATTTACCAGTGATTATTTTGGAGTAGTGATCAATATTTTCTTAATGGCAATTTCGGAGTATTGATCACTGCTTTGCTAATGATCATTTTGGAGTAGTGATCACTATTTACTATTCTAGTGGTCATTTTTAATAGTCATCACTAGTAGTCACCACGTGGGACCCTACTGATCCACTTTGTGGACTTTCATGCAATGACTCCCCGTTCCTGCCCCCCTCCCCCCATCCGATGCCCAAGGCAAAGAGACTTTAACCCCCCATTCCCTTCCCCCACCCCCGTTGTCGGTTCTCCAGTTCGAATCCCTCCAGTGAGGACCTGCTTTCGACCTCTCCACCTGAGCAGGTTGAGTCGGGGCGGGATCGAGGAGGGGGGGGGGCATTTTTACTTGTGACGAGATCCATTATCATTATTATTATTATTCAAACTCCCCATGGGGAGGGGTGTTACCCCTTGACTCATGCCAAGTAGTTACACCCTTGAGGTTTTTTTTATCATTATTCCTTTTCTTTCTATTTATCGTCATTTTCCCGTCATCTTCCCTATTATTCCCCCCATGCCCTCGTTGGTTATCATAGCAGCAACTGGCAGGGGAACAGTAAGCAATTTTCAATTCAAAATTAAATTCAATGAATTGTTTCTAGTTTTATTTATCAATTATTGCCTCTTCCGTTTATTCGTTTCATTTATTAATTAGGCAAATGGGGGAGAAGAGATTAGAAGGGATTGCTGATTTCATATAAAGATTCCTGGACCTTTTATTTTCCATTCTAGGGTACTTGTATTAATGCCTTTATCCAAGAGGATCCCCGACCGGATAATGAAATGGACATAAAAGTCAGTATGACAATCGCTGGTGACCCCGAGGGCACCGGGAGAGACCTGGACCTCTTTGGGGAGCGGCACCTAGGAGTGGTTAGGTTTTGGCACTAAACGGCATTTAATAAAATATCTCTTCGCAATTATTTCTGCAACAGTCAGCAAAAAGTACGAGTGCCAAATCTTTTTTAATAGGGTAAGCAAATTTAAAAAATATAAAATAGGGTGCGGGAATTAAAAAAAAATAGTGATAGAATTAAAATATAGGGTAGGGATTTTTTTTTTAACTAGGCTGAGCAAATTAGGAAATAAGGTGAGTAAATTAAAAATAATAGGGTGGGCAAATATTTTGAAAAAATAGGCTGAGCAAATTTTATTTTTAATAGGATCGGCAAATTAAAAAATAGGGTGGGGGGAAAAACAAGGTCTGCTGACCAAAAGGTCGTGTGCCCTCACTTATTCTTATTTATGACCACACCTAACATAATATAGCCAAGCGTATCATATTATAGCTTAGCCTAGTATATCCTAGACTAGTATAGCATACAATATCCTAGACTGAAATAACCTTGAATATCTTAGCCTATTATAGCCTTGGTTAGCTAGCCTATCGTAGCCTAACATAGTATTACCTAGCATAGCCTATCATATCAGAGCATAGCCCTCCCTAGCCTAAAATACTTTAGCCTACCCTAGCATAGCATAGTATGGCCCTATCTAGCTTAGTATAGCTTAGCATAGCTTAGCATAGTATAACCTAGTCTGGCATTAACTATCCTAGACAAGTATAGACAATACTATCCTATTATACCCTAGTCAAGAATAGCTTAATATTGTCTAGCCTAACATACTATATGCTATCCTAGCATAGTATTTTATAGCCTAAATTAGCATAGTATATCTTACCCTTGTACATTATAGTCTAACATAGTATAGCCCAGCATAGTATAACCTATTCTAGGCTTGTCTAGCAGATTATAGGATATTATAGCCTAGTTCTAGTCTAACATAGTATTCGCTGAATAGTTATGATGTTAGTGCCAAAACAAAATAATTCCCGGGCTAACCTTAGGAAGACTTTGGCAATTATATAATTCGAAAGAGAATGAAAAACAACATAAGGGTTTTAAATTTGGTTAGAATCGGCCGAATAGTTAGGATGTTATTACAAAAAAAGAAGGCAAAACGGAACCGACGGACCGACGACATAGTGAGATGTAGAGTCGCTCGCGAATAGACTCGAACGCGACTAAAAAGGCTGAGGAAATTTTTGAAAATAGGTCGTTCAAATTTTTTAAAATAGGAAGTGCAAATTTAAGAAATAAACTGTGGAAGTTTAAAAAAAAAAAGGCTGGCCAAATTAAAAAAAAATAGCGTTGGCAAATTTTTTAAAATAGTGTGAGCAAATTACCAAAAAAATAAGGTGGAGCAATAAACAAAAATAAAGTGCTCAATTGTTTAGAAATAGGCTGTACAATTTTTTTTAAATAGACTAGAAATTGGAAATAATAGGCGTGGTGAGCAAATAGGGTGAGCAAATTAAAAAAAATAGACTGGGCAAAATTATACAGGGCATTTCGATTTAGGGGGTAAGTCCCCGGTAGAGTTGGCAACGATAATCATAATAATCCAAAGTGTTTTAAATAGGCACTCAAACTTGCGGAAGCCTCTGAGTTAGCCGTAGGGCTTCCTTCTTTCCTTGTTACCCCGGCATTTGGGGAAAATGATCATTGCTGCTCTAGTAATTGATCCCTGTCGTTTTATGATCATTTAGGGAAAGTGATCACCGTTGTTTTAGTGATCATTTAGGGGAATTGGTCATTGTTGTTTTAGTGATCATTGGTGGAAATTGATCACTGTTGTTATAGCGATCATTTTGAAGTAACGCGAGGAATGTAAGGAAAGCCACTAACTGTCTCTCAGCATAAAACATTCCTCGATCAAAGCCTAGCTGAGGCGGGCCTGGTCCCAATTCCTCAATCAAGGTCTAGTTGAGGCGGCCCTTGCCCCAATTCCTCGATCAAGGTCTAGCTGGAGCGGGCCTAGCCCCAATTCCTTAATCAAGGTCTAGCTGAGGCGGCCCTAGCCCCAATTCCTCGACCAAGGCCTAGCTGAGGCGGCCCTAGCTCCAATTACTCGATCAAGGCCTAGCTGAAGCGGGCCTAGCCCCAATTCCTAGATCAAGTCCTAGCTGAGGCATGCCTAGCTGAGGCGGCCCTAGCTCCAATTCTTCGATCGATGCGTAGCTGAGGCGGCCCTAGCCCCAATTCCTGGATCAAGTCCTAGCTGAGGCGTGCCTAGCCCCAATTCCTCGATCGATGCCTAGCTGAGGCGGCCCTAGCTCCAATTCTTCGATCGATGCCTAGCTGAGGCGGCCCTAACCCTAATTCCTGGATCAAGTCCTAGCTGAGGCGGGCCTAGCCCCGATTCCTCGATCGATGCCTAGCTGAGGCGGCCCTAGCCCAAATTCTTCGATCGATGCGTAGCTGAAGCGGCCCTAACCCCAATTCCTGAATCAAGTCCTAGCTGAGGTGGGCCTAGCCCCGATTCCTCGATCGATGCCTAAGCTGAGGCGGGCCTAGCCTTGATTCCTCGATCGATGCCTAGCTGAGGCGGGCCTAGCCCCAATTCCTGGATCAAGTTCTAGCTGAGGTGGACATAGTCCCAATTTCTCAATCAATGGACCGCGTGATTGAAGGCCTCTTATTTATGTTCTGAAAAAGGCCCACGCGTTCTCATTATCGCAATTTGTTTGCTTCTCGGATTTCGGCCTCTGTTGAATAACAGAATCTAATAACTTTTTTGCGTAAATATCACCCGATTCTTCCTTATTCCATTTGATTTCCTTAAAGTTCGAGGTGAATTATTCAATTTCCCTTCGAATCGCTTTATTTTAGGAGATGGAATTAATTATTTCGAGGCTAAAGGACATTTTCGCTTCTGGTTCTCGCTGGAAGGCGGCCTTAGCTACGAGGTCACCACTACTGGACTTCCTTGTTTGCGCCGAGCTTCAGAAGAGGGGCATGAGGGTTAGGGGGCTGGGGGCTGGAATAAGAAACAAAGAATTGAGGGACATCGATTATATGAGAGGAGATCGATGAGGACTTGTATAACGAGGGTGTGACAAGGAATGCTATAAAGGGACCAAGGATAAATTAAGACGAGTGACAACAGGTAGTCATTCCTTTAATCTTATACACTTTGGAGGGGGGGGGGGAGATTTGTCTAATGACCCCCGGACCCATTTGTGTGGGTGGAGTGGGCTATTTCAGGATAAAAAGGAAAGGGTATCACTTTATGATACCGCAACTACTAGCTGCTTCCTGTATCAAAATGGATTTTAGATTGGTAGGTTCGAAACCAGTTTCGCCTGTAAGAACTCCCTTTTAGATTCGTAAGCTCGACCCCCGTCTTGCATGAACAAGTTCCATTTCTTTATATTCGTAGATGCGAATTATATGTCTCGTATGTGCAAACTTCTTATTTAGATTCAAAGGCTCGAATTAACGAACTCATTTTTGAGATTCGTAAGCTCGAATCCCATGTCTCGTATTTACGAACTAATTTTTTGAAAAATTCGAACACTCGAATTTCCCGTCTCGCATATACGAACTCCTTTCTTTTAGATTCGTAGATGCGAATTACAAATCTCGCGTGGACGAACTCCTTTTAAAGATTCGGAGGCTTGAATCCCATCCGTCACATATAAGAACTCCTTTTTGGATTTGTAAGTTCGAATCCTACGTCTCGAATTTACGAACTCCTTTTTGAAAATTCTCCTTATTGACAGCCACGATCCTTCTCATTTCTGGAGCTTGTGATCCAGGATATTCTTTACATCGATCTTCCCACATTGATTCATCGATCTTCTTCCGTCTGTTTATTCCCTCCATCACACTCCATTAGTGACTCAGATATGTGCGAAATGGTGGTACTGTGTGTGTGTGTGTGTGTGTGTGTGTGTGTGTGTGTGTGTGTGTGTGTGTGTGTGTGCTAGGGGGAGGGTCACTATGACGTAATTGGCCCCGTTCCTATGTGACTCCCAGACGGTCGGGTTCGCCTTCAATGAAGGGGCCTTCAGTGACAATCAGGAGGTGCGCCTAACCGGGTCAAGGACCCTACAGCTGACCATACTTACAGTACCCGGAAGTAGGGTACTTCTTTTATCTCACATACATAGAGACACACACAGACAGACTCATAGAGACACTTACACACACCGACGCATAGGTTGTGGGCGCGCGCATATATGGAACGGTATAGCTGTATGTGCTAAATGTGTGAGAGAAGACGTATATCAGTGACAAGGATAGAGGTGGATTGGCGAACGGGGGTGGCTGTGGCACCCATACAGCACAAATAACCTTCACTGAGGCTCCCAATTCCCAGGGGAGGTCGAGGTAACCGGGAAGGGAGGGGAGGAAGACCAGGTCTCACCTTCGGCTGGAATCGGATCCTTTTTCCTTCTTCTAGGTGAGAAGTGGCGCTCCTAGCCTCGTCCATGAACAAGGGATGACCCGGTTAGATTTAGCCCGTCTTGTAGTCTAAAACAACTCTAAATAAGAGAATAACTACTACTATTAATAAATAATAATAATAATAATAATAATAGTAATAGCAGCTCAAGGCTGCTCCCTGAAACTAGCTTTGTCATGCTGTGGCCCTGAATAGAATTGTCACCCACTGCATCGCAGATTTGTCACTGACAATATATATATATATATATATATATATATATATATATATATATATATATATATATATATATATATATATATATATATATATATATATATATATATATATATATATATATATATATATATATATATATATATATATATATATATATATATATATATATATATATATATATATATATATATATATATATATATATATATATATATATATATATCACGTTGCTCGAGTATGAAATTGTCTGGTGAGGGCGTCTAAACAGACCTTCCTCTTGACTTTTCCTCCTTTGCCTCGACCAGACATGATGAATTTGCCTATAGTACTCTAAACTCTACTCCAGAATCGAATGTTCATCAATGCGAATCGAAGGATCAGACTGAAAACGGGTTTTAGGGGATATTTATTCTGCCTGGATTGAGCGCATCGTTAAAGGAAACGAGCCTATTAGGTGAGTGGAATTGAAAAAAAGCTGTATTACAGAAATCAGATGTCCATGGCCTATAAAATAGATGAAAAAAAACAAGGAGATTCTTAACGGTAACATCAAGGTTAAGAATCAAATGGGCAAAATTCAACTTATTATATACTATAAAACGACAAAAGCCAACAATCTCCTTATGAAAAACAACAGCTGCTAAAAATCCTTGAATCTAAAGTCAACCGCCATAGTTTACGAGTTCATCTGCCCCATTTAACCATGCATCTGCAAAGCGGAGAGCCTAAAAATCATATGGAGAGGGCGCACACATTCAACTTAACGAGAAATATTCTAGTTTACAACACCGTAATTAAAAGAAAAGAGGGAAATTAAGCTAGGCGAACATCTTAGAAGCCATCTTAATAAACAAAGAAAAGCCGGCCATTAATAGTTAAGCGTTAAGCTAGAATCGAACATTAAAGTTGTGATAAAAATTCCACTCACTGGATTGGTTCGTTTCCTTTAACGTTGCGCTCAAGCGGAATAAATATCCCCTAAAAACCCGTTTTCACTCCTATAAAGGCTGAATATTCGACTCATATGCACTGCTAACTACCTACGGATAAAGCTTTTTTACTTGCTTAGTAACGGACTTTAAGAATCGAAAACATAAAAAAGAGCCTATTCTGGAAGTCTTTTGGTGAATTTCGCTTCACCCTTCAAAAGGAGAGAATACTATTTTTCACCGAGGATTCATAATTCAATAAGGGTTTAAGCACCTCACTGCTCCCGTCCATCACCCTGCGTGGGAACCTACTCAGATGTCTGCCATTCATTGATTTCGTCTTAACTATGCCGGCCACTTGGACTGACATACTTAAGGGCTTATGTGAAAACTGGTTTGAGGACTAACTCACAGCGGAAGCATAAGTCAGAAATTATCTCGAAACTGGGGCATAATTGCGAGTCCCGGACAGAGGAGAGATCCTCATCGCATGGGGGACCCGGCCAGCATCACAGAGGGAAGTAACACCCGTCTCTATGTAGTTTGATGCAGTTATGGCGCAAGTACCCGAGAGGGGGTGGTAAAACTTTAGCGGCTGTTGATTCGACCGCTACTGCATCAAGTCCGCCATAATTCATCCCTTTTGAGGTTCCCATTCGAGATCTACCCCATCCATCCATCACCCATCATCCTGGCAGCAGCCGAGTGGTGGACCAACTGGACAAATGGACACGAGGGCGCTCTCACTGACGTTTTTTGATTTTTTCACTAACCATTATCGCCTTTACCACCTACTCACATTCTTTTTCACAAACAAAATACGAAAGTAATTATACATTGGTTACAGAGGACAAGAAGAAAAGAAGAGGACATAGTAGGTAACGAGGAAGACTATGGAGAACCTCACTAAGAGTGTCCCCCCTCGGGACCATACAAGGAGAAAATGCCCCAGAAAAGAGGAAGCTGTGTGAAACCATCTAACTCGAACACAAAGTGGTACTAGTGAAACTGATTGAAGTTTCATCAGATTTTATTGCCATCTGTGCAGAGACCCAAGACGTGGATTGACACCTGTCTGAAGAAGTAGCTACCACATTAAGACGCATCGTACTCGAAGCAAAGACCCCCCTCCCTTACAAGTGGCAGCGAACCACAGTTTCGTTTTCCGCAAAGTGAAGAGTTGGGTCGGTGAAAACTCGACCGAAGATCTGAAAGAGGAGATTATGAGGAGCAACCCGTGGGCGAAAGTCTGGGATATAATCAAATTCCGCGAACACACTCACGTGTTCAAAATAACGTTATCTACCACCGACATAGCCAGGAAAGTGACGATAGATGGGATCTTGGTCTTCAATATGAGAATCCCAGAGAGAACATCCAGCAAGAGAGGATTAATAGCATACAAATGTTCTTTGTATGCTATAAACTAGAAGATCACACAACGACGACATACCGGGACAAGAACAAACTATGGTGCATTGAATGCGCACCACAGAAGGACACCGGTTCGATAAGTGCGAGAGCACTAAGAAGAAATGTTTCTACTGTAAAGGGGAACACAGGACCATGGCCCTGAACTGCCCAAAGCGCCGAGATATTATCAAAAGGAAGGAAGAAGAGAAGAAAGCTAAGGAGGTGACCTACGCGAGGTCGCCAAGAAGAATGGGGAAGTGAAGACTACACTTGCACAGATGAACATCACAGGAGACCTGAGTGCAAAGATTCTGATCTGCATTACTCACGCAAATGTGGGTAATGCAGTGAAGCCTGGCTGTTACAACCAGGTCCTCAATGCACTCTTAAAGGCAAACAATCTCCCTTCAGTAATTATGCCTGCAGACCCTGAATGCTCTAAGGTATTCAGTCATAAAGAACAACACTGTTAAATCTGGACTGGAGGAGATCATCGGAGCAACCTCATCGGAGGAATCCGAAGAGGACGAAGAAGAAAAAGCTGAAAATGAGGAGGGATCCTCCTCTTCAGACAACGACGAGGTCCGAAACCCCAAGTCCCCCCCGTCCCTCCCGAAGAAGGAAAACCCTGTACACAGTAAAACTGCCCCACCAGCCCCCAAGAAGAAAAAGAAAAAGCATAGGTAAAAACAATTCACCATGTTACGGAACGCACTGAAGATATTGGAAATTAATACCAACGACTGGACGACGAAAAAGACTCTTTACGGAAATGTATTCAGAGAAATTGATGCAGACATCATCTTAATTTCGGACACGCGTAGTGCAGACATGAAAATCTGGAACTATGATTTGTTGATCACAAATTATTCGCAGGAGCGGAGCGGTTCGACGGAGCTGCTATTGCAATCAAGAAAGGGATTAAATACAAGCAAATAAGAAATCTAGAAGAATCCTACCTCGCGAATGAGGTCGAACTCGACATAGGGAAGTTGGTTATTGCTACCGGATATCAACTCCCAAGGAGAGACGTGTTACCAATTCACACTCTCACTGGCCTATTTGGCAGAAGAGCCCCCACTAAATTAATGGGAGATCTGAATGTCAGATGCCGAGAATCCGGTTACAGGACCTTCAACGGTATAGGAAGAAGCGTGGACCTATTGCTGGACAGAAATATTGCCCTGCGAATAGGCCCTGACTTCCCCACCTTTGTCAGCTGCCGTTCAATTAATACATGGAACCAGTCCAGGTACCATGTAGTCATCATATATAGATCCTACTCATTATTAACAGGAACCCTATACAAGTTCCAGCTGTAGTCAGAAAGAACTAAAGAAGAGCAGATTGGACACGGTAAGCGCGTGTTTTCGATGCCTATGATCCGCCCAACTTGGACGAGGCAATTCTCGAGGACATTGACGAAGCACTCGATGACCTCAATAACCATCTCATCAACGCACATGGGTTGTATCCCTAAATCCGAGTATAGGACCATCTCTACCTACAGATGGACCGAATACATGAAGGATCTATACTGTGAGCTAAAATTATTGTATGAATTTAACATCAGGAATGCATCAGTTCACTCAATGCAACGAAGTAAAGAAATCAAAGAAGAACTGAGCCAGTTGATATTCGAACAGCAATGGAGACGATGGAATGATGCGATCGATAGCGTCGATCACGAAGCAAACACCCAAAGAATTTTGGAAAAAGATCAGAAGTCTAAAAGGATCGACTGGGAAGAAGATCGAACTACAAAAAGAAGACGGAAACATCGAAACGGAAGAAGGAAGAATTGAAGAGCTATTCCAAAGTTATTGGGAAAAAATCTTCCGTATAACTGAGGAGGAAAACGAAGACTATGACCTAGTGTTTGAATGCAACATCATAGACGAGCTTAACGACCAAATACATAAGACGCACCCTCACCACCAGGTGGATAGACAGCGCGACGGAGACGCCGAGATTACCGAAGAAGAACTACTCGGCACGCTCCGCTCATTCGGACAAAAAGCTCCAGGACAATCGGGGCTTACAAAGCTAAACTTTGCAAAGGCACCAGCCAATATCATCGAAGGGATGAGAAGAATATATAAGGCCTGTCTGAACACGGGATACTTTCCAGATGCTTATGAAACGGCTAAGATGATTTTCTTGCCTAAACACGGAAAGGACCCAACGTTGAAGGAGAGCTACCGGCCAATTTCACTTCTAGAATTTGGCGGGAAGCTCTTCGAGAAGATCCTCAACCGAAGACTGGTATCTCACCTGGAGGAGAACTTCCTTTTCAACCCACATCAATTCGGGTTTAGGAGGAAGCAAAGTACGGAGATGGTGATTAATGTCATCACGGAAAAGCTAGCCCAAGCAAAACGGGAAAGAAGTTACGTGGACATTGTTTGTCGGGATGTATCAAAAGCGTTTGATAAGGTGTGGCAAGGGGAAATGCAGTACAAGATCTTACGACTGGGCCTAAGTGAAAACTTAGAAAGAACTCTCTGTGACTATGTCAAGGAGAGAGCGGCGTACATCAGTTTAGGGTGCACGAACGGATCAAAGTTTCCGCTCACTATGGGCCTCCCACAGGGAGGGGGGGGAGTGTCTGTTCCCCACTTTCTACTTGATTTACACCACTGATGCCCCAGCCCCTGTAAGCCCCACTTGCCTCAACATTCAATTCGCCGATGTTTTCACCCAGATAATCACTTGTCCATGGAGGAAGGCGCCTTGGGAAGCTAGTAAGACAGCAGCAGAAATTGAAACCCTAAACACCTACGAGGCCTGGTGGAAGATCCACACCGACCAGGAAAAGTTCAAATAGTCCCCATAGGCAAGATACTACTTTGCGATGTCAGGGTGGGGGTTAGCCGCCATTTCTACATCACGAGTGCAATGTACTCGGAATGAAGATTACTTCAACCGGGTACAAGAAGCACATCCAAGAAAAAATCACCAAGGCCACAGCTGCAGTCAAAACTTTATACATGTTTAGAAATCTCCGTGAAAGCAACAAGAAAAAGATCTACAATGCACTTGTAAGATCGACCTAATTACATGTACATACAGGCGAGAAAGAAGACGCCAGGAGGCTGCACCGGGAGGCGGGGTTAAACCCCATTAACGTTGTCATAGAAGAACGGACAAGGAATATGCAGTAAGTGGTTAATCAAGAATTGAATGATGATATCGTCCAAATGATTAACCAGAACAGAAGAGGCATAAGTCACGCCAGATTTCCGAGCTCCGCTGTGCGATTAGCTGGCGGAGCAGAAGTGGCGTTCTACACATGAAAATAAGATGTTTTTACCCAGACCAAAGAAACCGAACAGGAAAAAGAATACCTACTTATGAAACCTCACCGATTTCTACAATAATTCACCGAATATCGACAACAAATTCACCGATGAAGACACAACTATAACGAAGAAGAATTCCAAGAAAAAACAAAAGACACGATTTACACACCAGTATAAGATATACAAAAAAAAGACACTAAATATAATACTAAAGTGATTAAAGTAATATATTACTACAACAGAAAATGCGCCGAACATATCTAAGAACATTAATTTTTTGGAAGACAAATGGCTTGAACGCCATAATAATATAAACTATCCCAAAGACAACAAAGGAACCACAAAACAAGAACACTTCAACTTCCATCAGGAGGTACGGATTAGAACTGTCCATTTTGGCATCCGAAGACACCAAGCCTTAAAAGACATAGCCGAGGAAGGTAGAACTTTGAGCACTCCAAGTTATGCTACCGTTGCTTCCACCACCAAAGCTCCAACTACCCAATTAACTTCCAAACCAACATTGGACCTAACAGCCCTCAACAAAAACGCAATATCGAAGGAAAAAAGGCAAGGACCACTAGAAAGCCCAAAGTTAAAATCCCACCACATACAAACTGAACCACCAACCACTAAGCACCATGAAACAGACCTACCTAAAGCGCAATCACAAAAAAGAAGCTACCAAGAATCACCTAAATCTGCCGCCTCCTTCTCCTCACCATCTAAAAGACCAGAAGTTAAATCAACCCGAAGAAACAGCTCATCGAGTATATAAACTATATGGTACGATAGCGAGCTACCCTCACCCCTCCACAAGCAACTCACAAACCCACAATCCTTGACACCAGACTCCCACTGCACCAAGGTACACATATTCAACTACAGAAGAGTTGGCAATAAACAAGGAACTTGATACCAATGAAAATACCTCCAGACATACAGCCCCAGTATCAATATAGTATTCACAAAGAACACTCTCGCCCGCTAGCCAGAAAGAAATGCCTCTATTAAGCACCCAGCGCAACACAAAACCAAAGCTGCAGCGTCCTCAGGTAAAATATAAAGAAGCTCTCAATAAGAAAACTAACAATACGGACAAAAACATACACAACCCGATAACACCAGGCACGCCGAAACAAACTTCACACAAACTCTATACAAAGTCCGGTAGCTCCACCCTATACGGAGCCTCCAAGCCTCCTAAATAGATCTACAGACCGAAGAATATGAAAACAAACTCAAATCCTGCAATGGAATATTCGTGGCCTCCGGCCAACTTCGAATCTTTACAAGAAATAATCACAGAAAAAGACCCAGTGTGGATTTGTCTCAACGAGACTATGCACTCAAAACCGCAGCGGCATTTGAGCTGATTGCATATTAAAAGAAAGTAAATTATATAGTAAAATCTAGAAAAAGAAAAGAAGCAAAAACCGATAAATTATGAAAAATTCGTTTGTTGCAATTTTAAAAACCTTTTAATTCATGTACAATTTAATTATCACCAGCATTCATTTCAATTCACTTCATCCATCAGATCACCATTCACAACTCATGACTATTATTCACGCTTTTAAATTTTAATCACTAGACCCATACATGGGTGAAAGAGGGCATAAAACGCTTAATAAAAAAACAAAAACAAGAAAATATTTAAAAGCGATAGGCCTGCTCACCAGGCACTTAGCATCTTTTTGTACCCTACCACACTTCTTTCTCTTTTCACCCCTTGTCTATTTTCAGCTATGTCTCCATTATTTATCCCTATCTACACCTACCCACTTACATTGTTCATAGTTCATAATTAAGTCCGATTCTGACTTCACACATTTCATCGATAAAGGAGGAAAGAATACATAAAGACGCTCCGAAGATGATCGAATAAGATCGAAAGCTCAGCAATTTAGTTTGGTTTTGACCAAACTCATTCATTTAAAGGAGAGATGAATACAGGACAAGTGATCTACCATCTACAAGATGGAATAAAAAAGACAGAAGAATAGAAAGTTGTCAAAGGAAATTGATTAAGGCGAAATATACCATCGTCTTCAACAAAATTTGCATATATATATATATATATATATATATATATATATATATATATATATATATATAGTACAAGAGAAAGAAAAATTTGACGCGAATGAGCAATGAGACAAAAAACAGGAGTTTTTTAGAGGTAAGAGAGAAAATAAATATGGCGAATGGGCGAAGTAGAGTTACTGTGCCTGGTAGCTTAACGGTAGAGCTCTGACCGGCAATCAGCAGACCCGGGTTCAATTCCCGGCCAGGAATTTCAAACTTTTTTCCTCTGGCGTTATCTCTGTCTTCTCGGTAAAGGATTGCCTTCATTGTGCCGCCCTCTGCTCTCTTTGATTCTAGTCTTCTTCTAATGTCCCTTTCTCTTACCTCTAAAAAAACTCCTGTTTCTTGTCTCATTACTCATTCGCGTCCAATTTCTCTTTCTCTTGTAATATACTGTTTCTGCATCTTTCTTTCTCTCTTCAAAATTGTTTTGAAAGGCAGAAAATAAATATGGCGGAAGCCCTATGGTGGTTATCATCCGCAGAACTTGTATGAATGCATTGTATGTGAATGAATGCAATTGTGAGAAAATTAATTTCGGTCTGTGATTTTTTTTCCCCACACCTTCTTTCTTCGTCTGTCTGCCCGTTTTTTTCTGTCAAGTTATCACGTGTCTAAATGTCTCTCTTCAATCTTGGATTTACGCTCGGCGTTGTGTCTTTGTTGTTAAAATTTGAGAGGACACTTGCCGTCGTGCCCTGTTTTCGTGGGAAAACACTTCGCGCAATTTGGTGAAGTTGGATGGAGTGAAATTTCTTCTTTATATTGTCGTCGATGATAGTGAAGCTGAACTCAAGATCATTTGTGATACGAGCCAAATTTGTAATGGATTTTCTATCTATTCTAGCTTTCAAAATAATAATAATTTAATTTTCCCTAATTTAAATGTCGCTAAGCTTTCCGGCCTGTCTTTTTCTTCTCTGGGATTATTAAGTGTAGGTTTAACATTCAAAGTCCTTCTGTTGTTTATCGAATCCTTCTCCCATTCCCTTAAATCCATTGATATCCGGATGGATGCTCAAATCGTGCTCTCGTAGCTCCTTACCGACGTCTGCCAAATGAAACAGAAATCAGTTTTCCGTAAAAATCGTCTTCCAGACATTAAAATCACTAGGGACGAAGTCTGGTCTAAATTCAAAATGAAAATTTTCTTTAATTATGTGAGTACTTTAGACAATCCAGCTTAATAACTAGAGACATATCCCTTAAGGTATTTAAGGCTAAGACGAAACTTTAGGGTCATGGCCCCTCTTGGATAACTTTTGACAAAAAAATATTGGCCCCAATCCGAATTAAATTGTGTCACGGAAGCGAGTAAAAAGCAACTTTCGACCTACATTTTACAATTCAAAACGAATTCAAGCCCCTTTTAGAAATTCAAAGATTTTCTGACTTAAATAAACTTTACCGTATCACTTGCCTTGTCTTAAAAATTATCTTCAAAATTGCAAGAAAAAAACCAATATCGATAATAATTTTGCGTGCAAATGGTACTGGATTTTAGTTATACAATTGCAGTCTTTTCCTGGTAGAATTAATTTCCTTGTCACAATTCAAAACTGGAGACCAACATCCGCCTCTCCTCTGTCGTTAGTGACCTCGAATATTTTTTTAATATCTACCGTCTTATCAGAAACAAAGGATGAATATCTCAATCTTTCTTTTAAGACTATAATGTTATTAATTTCATATTGTTGGGTCAAAATCACTACTTAACCCGATTAAGAATTGAAAAGTGTCATTTAAAATACAAATACCTTGAAATTGATTTTACCCTAACAACCTTTAGGAACCAAGGCTTTCGCAAACCTCCCCCCCCCCATCAAACAGTCAAAAGGATCCTCGCTGATTGTTTTGTGTGTAAGAAATTTTATTCTTTTGCTCTCCACTACCCCTCCCCCCCATGACCATTTTTCACAAAGGGCCAGATAAACTTTGTCAAGCCTTTCAATCATACTGGGGTCGACGTCACAAGACAGGTGTTCGTCAAACCTTTAAATAACTAAACAGTTATAATGTACTTTTTGATATTTACATGCCTCAACGTCAGAGCAGTGGACAATGAAATCGGGCCGGAGATGTCTACCTCCCAGTTTTTCAAAGCAATTCAAAGATTTTCAAAACTTTTTGAGTCCCTGACGTAGTCCATAGCGATAACGCTAAAGTTTGGTAATCACGAGTAGAAATTGCTAAAAAAAATGTTCAAGATCTGCTGTCCAAACTAATAGAAAAAGATATCAAGAGACCAAAAGCTTTGTATAAAGGAAGAGAGGTGGCAGAAAACGTCTTACACCACCTATTGAAGACAGATCTATCATTCGGGTTTCACTACAGAAACGCACAAAAAAATCTTCTAAACTTGCTGGAAAGTTCAATGAAGCTTCAAGTTCAAAAATATAACCCAGGACAGTTAGAAGGCCAAAATGAGATTGGAGGGTAGTGGGACTTTTTTTTACGTGGCTGCTTTGATCTTCAGTCTCTATGGAGATTCCGGTGCATCTTCAACAAAAACTCGCATATATATATATATATATATATATATATATATATATATATATATATATATATATATATATATATATATGAAATGAATAACTCACAAAGTAGCACGTGAGGTTCGCAATGAATGCAATGTCCCGCAAGAAAAAGGAAAAGGTGCTCTTCCAAGTACTTTCGAACTTTATTCAGTTCATTCTCAAGGATAACTACAACAGAAAATAATATAATAAGGGTATATATAAAAGCTAGTAAAAGATAAAGGACCACCTCTAAGACAAGAAATCACCAATGAGGAAGTAGGAGAGGGATGGGTAAATTCACATTAAGATTTAGCTATAACAAAGGTAGCAAGGTTAAACCGAGAGGCAAGAAAGAGTCAAGAACAGAGCCAAAAGGGTTTAAAATGATTAACGGATAAAGCGACAGTCTAAGGAGGGAGATTAGGAGAGGCACGAGAAGTAAATTGAAACGAAGGGGAGAGGGACAATGAGAGAGGAAGAGTAATAAAATAATGTTAATACAAAATCAGTGCAATAATTAAATTGACACATCGGGCTCACATAAATATAAAAATTGTAAAAAAAAAAGAAGATAAGAATATAAGTCAAAGCTAATTTCTTTAAGAATGAGTTTTTCCATAACAACATCAATTTATTTTTGCTGAATTCCAATTAGTTAAGTGGTTATTTTCGGACATATGCACAAAAAAATGCACTATTATTTACAGCTCTCCTAACATTGTATTTATGCTGATTAATACAGACAGATAATTGCTTTCTTGTCTATCCAAAATATTTACTTGAAAAACAGAACATTTGACCGAATATTATTACAATTATTGTGAACTAGAATGTTTTTTATAGTTGACTCGTATTTGAAAGCAACTGAAATGTTAAAGTTTTTTAAAAGACGGGGAAGGTCAATGAAACAAACAGAGAAGGATAGAACCAAAATGTTTTTAACATTAAAAAGATTAGCAGGAGCTGTATTATAGAACGTCTTTTTTGCAGAAGAAAGACAGTTTAGAAGAAAGGAATAAGGGTAACATAGTTTATGGCAAATTTGAAATATATATATATATACATATATATATATATATATATATATATATATATATATATATATATATATATATATATATATAAATATGTAGAGGAATTAAAACATAACGCCACCCAGAGGGCCAAGCGGACATATATATTAAAATCCCTCTTCGGAGAGTGCGTGAGAACGATAGGCGTTTGACTAAGAGTCAAACTGCCGAAGGGCTCTGATCTTCCCGCCGAGTGTGTAGTCGAGTCAGGCTGCCGGATCAAGGTAGCCGCAAAAGGCCATTAAGCAGCTCTCAAAAAGCAGCATTTTGAGGAGAACTCCGTGCTAAAATTCATTTATGAATTGAGCACGGGCAATAAACTCCCTTTCTTGGACGTTGAGGTTCAAATCATCAATGGCAGCTACATCACAAAAGTACATAAGAAAAATACGGACATGTGAAGATGCCTCAATGCGGAAAGTGAATGCCCTGAAAGTTATATAATAAGCGAAATCGGCTCATACATCCGCCGAGCTTATAAATGCTGCCCTACGTGGGAACTTTTCCACCAAGAGATTGCACGAGTAAAACAAATACTCGTGAATAATGGTTTCTCAAACATCATGATTGACAAACAATTCCAATCATTTTTAAATAACCATTACAAACATGCGGATAAAACTGAAAGTAATCATGGAGAAGTCAACAACATCAAAGTGTATTACAGAAACTAGATGTCCACGGCCTATAAAATAGATGAAAAAAAACATCAAGGAAATTATTAACTGTAACATCAAGGTTAAAAATCAAACGGATAAAATCCAACTCATCATCTATTATAAAACAACAAAAGCCAGCAATCTTCTGATGAAAAACATCTGCCTAAACTGCTCGAATCTCAAGTCAACCAACATAGTTTACGAGTTCATCTGCCCCGATAAAGACTGTAAGCTTTATAAGAACTCAAAATATATTGGCATGAAAACTACTACACTTTCGAGACGTTTAACTATGCATCTACAAAGCGGAAGGCCTAAGAACCATATGGAGAATGTCCATAATATTAACCTAACGAGAGATATGCTCGTTGATAACACCATTATTAAAAGAAAAGAGATTAATAAAGCGAGGCTTAACATCTTAGAAGCCATATTAATAAATGAAGATAAGCCGGCCATCAACAGTCAAGCGACAAGATGGAATCGCACATTAAAGCTATTTAAAAAATTCCACTCACAGGAGTGGCCCATTTCCTCTAACGTTACGTTTAACCAAGGGGGAATAAATACCTCTTAAAAATCGTTTTCTTTCACTCTGGACTGCTATGGTTGCCTTAGCTCGTTTGATTCTCTATACTTTTGAGAAGATTGTGCTACTGCCTAACTTTATCTCGCACTGAGTTTTGTACGTTGTACCGCGCGTTTGGTAAAACCTTATGGACAAGTTTTAGTAGTGATACCGAGTAATTTTTCATTACGATTTTTTGTGAATTAAAAACTGTGAAAATTTTCACTCGATTTCGTGCGCCCGTGACGAGGAGTGAACTTGCTTACCCCCTCCCCTTCCGAACTCTTCATTGAGGCTCCTTGGTCGGACAACAATGTGCAGACATTTGAAAAGCGCCCTACACGGAAGGTAAAGTGCCATTTGTAGATTATATATTTTGGACTGGGACACCTTCCCTCAAACTCTCTTTGTTTCTCTCTTAAAAAGTGTTGATAAGTCTCTCTCAAAACTACACACACGCACACATCCAAACACTCACAACCACTTCGCGAGGTATTTTCTTCTGTTTAAGTTTATTCTTCCAATCCCAGGACCATGAGGATATAGAGGGATAAATGAGGGAGACCCGGTGGATACCGCAGAAGACTCTTTCCGATGGCCCCAAGCCTGATCAGGGAAGGGTCTTCTCTAAAATTTACGGGGATTTAGGGATTGCCCTAGTAAGGCTTATAGATACACACAATGGATATGCGGCTATTTGCCAAAAGAAGAGTGACTGCGAAGTACTCACCTCTCCTAAAGCAGCAGAATGCCTAAAAATGCTCAACCTCAAGCCACACACTCCACCTCAAATAAAGACACACCGTAGCATTATCCTTCGCCGCCTCGACCCATGAGTTGGGGGGCACAGCATTAAAGAAATTCATGCTGAAGTGGAAAAAAACACACCTGGGCGAAGGTAGCTGAAATTATTAAGTCCAAGGATTACACACACGTATTCAAAATCGTCTTTTGTGAAATGGCAATGGCGGTAAATGCCACGGAGGGAGATATGCTCCTCTTTAACGTCCGTGTCTGCCCTGAGACGATAGAATGTGAGGAGTTTATCGACCTCCAGATGTGCTTCAAATGCTACAAGTATGAGGAGCACACCGCGGCCACCTGCCTCAGGGGGAACGTTCTTCTGTGCTCTATCTGCACGTCGGATACACATTCTTGGAGGAGCTGTAAGAGCACCTCTATGAAGTGCCTGAATTGCTCTGGAGAACATAAGACGCTCTCCATGGCTTGCCCGGTCAAAAAAGAACTATTGAAGAAAAAGGCTGATCAAAAAAGACAAGACGAAGAAAATAAAGTGAATAGTACCTAGGCCAAGGTTGCTAAAGCTGTTGTTGAAGAGTCTAAGGGAAATCCTACATATCTCCACGTCGTGAACGAAAACTCTACCAAAATTATGTGTTGCATCTATTATGCTCACATTGGAAATCTCTCCTCCCCAGGGTGCTTTGCAGATAAACTTAATAGAATGCTGACGTATAATGGAATGGAGAAGATGTGGTTTCCCCCAAACCCACAGTCGGAGGAAATTCTCAAGATTAGTCTCAAACCCCAGTGCGAGACTAGCTACCAGAAGCTCTCCACCCCCAGCAGCGCCCCAGCTCCCTCCAGGGATCCTAGGATCCAGGATCAGGTATCAAAGGAGGCAAAGAGACGCTCCGAAAAACAAAACTCAAATTTCACAGGACACAAACTCGATCACACACACACAGGTATATAATGAAGCTACGGTGACTGAGACTGCGAGACCTGACGGGGGGGGGGGGGGGGGGCACGTTCGCCTCACTCACGGAAAACCTCACAGCCTCAGAGACGTCCGAGATCGTCCTCTTCTTGTAAGAGGGAATCTAGGCACGCTTACCATTCAAGGAAAATTAACTTGAAGGTATTCGCTGCTGAAAGGTCCCCTTTCCCTAAGGAGATGGATGTCCTTAATGTGTCGAAAGGAGTAATATCCGGAAGATACAAATGGGAATTCACCTCGGACGACTACAGCGAAAAACAAGTCGAGGAAGCTCTACTCTAAGGCTTGATCAAACTGGCACCGAAACCTTTTTTACTCTAACGGATGGCGAATATAGGAAAAAACGAACAGGAAAACCCATCACGCCACTAAACACTCCACAAGGACCTAGGCTCGTAAGAGAATAAGTCCAAAAACAACATGACGACACACAGGAATCTTTAGTGAACTAGACAATGGAGACACTAAAAATATTACATTTTAACTCTGACGGCTGAACGAACAAAAAAAAATACTATACGGTAACCTAATAAGACAATGCGACCCAGACGTTATATTTATCTCAGAACATGAGATGAATGACACAGACAGGATAAACATTTTCCCCTACGAAGTCTTAACCAAAAATCACAGCGGAGAACGTTTCGACGGATGTGCAATAGCTGTGAAAAGAGGTCTTGACTTCAGATCAATAAGTGGACTCGACGAGTCATACCTCGCTGTTGAGGTCCGTACGGTAGTGGGCCCCCTGGTCCTGGCAACAGGCTACCAGCCCACAAGGAGAGGGTACTTGCCCATTCACAACTTTTTGCAGCTTTGTGGTCACGGCAGAACCGTTCTTTTTACAGGCAACCTCAATGCGAGGAGTGCTGCCTCAGATTACACGTCGACCAACCCAGAAGGCAAGAATCTTGAGACACTTATTGAAAGACAAATTATGACACGAATTGGACCAAACTTCCCACATACATTACACACAGATCAGCCACAAAACCAGATATAGTGCTTACTAGCACCATGTTCCCTTACAATTACTTCATTGAGCCAAGTCCTCCTATCCGCAGTGACCACCAGGCTATCCTTATTAAAATCTCAACCTACCCCATTCAAGTCCCTATCCCAGAACGCAAGAGTTACGCTTGAGCCAACTGGAATACTTATAAACGACTCCTCGAAAATTACAACCCTGACCCCTTAATTTGTGCCACTCTAGAAGAAATTGACGAGGAGTTAGATAAAATTAATGATAATTTATTAAAAGCCGATAAGGAAGCCATTCCCCGAGTTAAATATAAAACTCTTCCTGCCCCTTCCTGGACCCCTAGAATGGAATCCCTCGCGAGGGAATACGGGGAACGGATCAATGAAGTGAACCTCACTGGCCCCAACATCATTACACACAGACGAACACGACACATACGCGACGAATTAATGACTCTTATTAGGGACCAACAGAATGTATTTTGGAACAATTTGATAGACGGACTAAACATAGAAAACGACTCACGTACATTCTAGCAGACAGTAAAAAGACTAAGAGGCGGATAGCCACAAAAGACCATAAATCTTAGACGTGACAATATCCCCGGAAGAGAATGATGACTTCGATTTAGACTTCAAAGACGGAATTATAAACGACTTGAACGACCAGATACACAGAACCCATCCTCACCATTATGTATTGCAGGAAAGGGACATGGAGGACCTCGGCGGTAGAATTACTACAGAATAACTCTCGAAAACCCTAAAATCCTTTCGTCAGCGAGCACTAGGGCGTACAGGACTGACAAGGGAGAATTTTATTCGAGCCCCGCCTAACATTTTATTGGGGCTCATGAATATAATGAATGCGTGCCTGAACGTGGGTTACTAGTATCCCTGACCACTTGCAGGTAGCAAAAATGATATTCATTCCTAAAGCCGGTAAGCCACCGGACAGTCCAGCTAACTTCCGTCCTATAACTCTCTTAGAATTGCAGGGAAAGTCTTGGAGAAGATATTGGCCAATAGGGTGAATTTGTTCCTCGAGTATAACAATTCTCACAATAACCAGCAACATGGCTTTCGACGGAAGCGAGGAACGGACACGGCGCTAGCCGTGATCACCGAGAAGTTTGCAAAAGTAAAAGCTGAAAGATGCCACGCAAATCTGGTACTCTGCGACGTAAAAAGGCCTTTGACAAAGTATGGAGGAGAGGCCTGCAATACAAAATCCTACAAGTGGGCCTCAATCCCATACTTGAAAGGATTCTAAGGTACTACGTAATGGAGAGGAGGGCGTTTCTGAACATCAAGGATTTCAATGGCCCCGAGTTCGAACTCAGGGCGGGGGTGCCACAAGGCGGGTGTATAAGTCCCCTGCTCTATAATATATACACCATCGACCTTCACCAACCTCTGACTGAAGGTTCGTTGTACGTCCAATTAGCGGACGATATGACATGATATGTACGAGACCTTATCGGAATGTGAATTAAATAGCACAGAGTGCGGTGGTAGAAATCGAAAACATCAACTCTTTCGAAAAGTGCCGTGTAATTCCATTATTCCGACGAACCCTCGCAGACATCCGTGTGGGGGGTGCACGCATCCTATACCGCACGGAGAGCACGGTTCTGGGACTCCGTATTACGACTCGTGGATATGGGAGTCATGTAGCTAAAACTACATTGAATGCACGGAGGGACTTGATGGAACTTTTCAAGTTCCTAAACCTGAGTACCTCCAACAAACTTAAGATCTATAATGCATGTATTCGATCAAAACTCCTGTATCCGTCGGTCCCTATAAACACGATTCCCAAGTCCCAAGTCCTTAAACTTCAAAAGGTCCAAAATAATGCGGTCTATATCATAACAGGAACCCGAAGGAGAGAGTTGAGAAGGCAGAGTGTGCTCCATGGTGAACTGGGGATAACCCCCATAAACGTGGAGCTTCCCCTGAGAGCAATTGAGATCTAGGACAAAGTACACAGGCACCTCCCTCCCGAGTTTGTACTTGAGCACATGCACTTTGAGGACATAGGACGCGCAATACCTTTTAAAAGCAGCAGAGTATTCATTGATGATGACGTTGACCCAAGGTTCACTTAGATTTTTTCACAATACCAAACAGAAACAAAGCCATACAATATCATTTCACTAAATAAGCAAAGTGCTAATTTTCTAAACTTCCCCCCAAATTTTAGGGCGATAAACTCGCCAGAAAAAATTAAAAAACAATAAAAAAAACAAGAGTAGAAAATAAACGAAAGAATAAAAAACTCAAAATCTGGGTGTAAACAACCCAGATAAAAAATGCAAGTTTTCACAAAACCAGTAGAGCGCAAATAACCTGCTGCTACAAAGGCTTGAATGCCTTATATATATATACTATATATATATATATATATAACATAAAATATATATATATATCAAAACGCAGAGAAAGACAGAGATGCCCTATCACCAGGGACCTGTCTTTCATCCTACTTTTCATTTTCGCCTTCCTATAATTTTCCCCATTTTTCCCCACTATTTTCTCCTATTAAAAACCCTCTACTACTATATTCCCCACTTTTATGTGTAATGTCCAATTCTTTCATTCTAAATGATCGGATTTCTTGGGCATAAGTCAGCAACCGGCAAAGGCGGAAAAGTTTTGGGTAAGGTCCTCCAAAACGTCTCCATTATCGCTTCCTCGCGATGATGACCGGGTAAAACCATCACCCCCTCCCTCCGCTTCATAGCGGTTCCACAACTTTTATTCCGACTACTTTTATTCCGCCAGCTCAAGGCTGCCCTACGTGGACGCCGGTTTGGGGACGATGAAGGTGTCCAGCTCGCCGTCCAGGAGTGGATTGAACAGCAGTCGGGAGATTTATGGTTGTCGGGAATTCGAAGACTCAGGAACAAGTGGCGTAAGTGCAATGAAGTCGAGGGTAGTTATATTGAAAAATAATAAAGCACTTTTCCTCATATCTCGTTTCCTTATATCCGAATTGCAAAACTTATTGACCGCCCCTCGTATCTCCATCATGACTACAATCTCCCTCGCACCTATCATGATTCCTATCCCACAATGGAAGACTCTGCAAAAGCAAACTGGGAGCTATACAAGCGAATGCTCAACAGCTTTGAACCAGCCGACTTAAGCGAAGCTATCCTGGAAGGGATTGTCGAAAGGATTAACCGCATAACACTCCTGATCATGGAGGCGGACGAAAAGTGCATTCCCTACATCATGCACAAAAGCCTCTCGCAATCCAGATGGACTGAGGAGATGCGAGATATTGCCTCAGAACATAGAGAGATCTATGAGGAAGTCAGGCAATTTGGCCCAAACAGAAATAACACCAGAAGACTCCAACAACTCGGAGAGGAACTCAAAGACCAGGTCAACGCACAACAACGGGTCGTATGGGACGGAATAATCGAGAGACTCGACACAGAGCAGAACCTCAAACAATTCTGGAAGGAGTTAAAAAAGCTGAGAGCTATGCCCCCGAAGGAGAAAATAAGGCCGGAAGAACATGGAGAAATCATTGAAGATCCGGAGAGACTCGAAAGAAGGTTCAGAAGGTACTGGCGAAGAGAACAAGGATTTCGACCTGGAATTCGAGTACCAGGTTATTGGCGAACTCAATACCATAATCCACCGCACGCATCCACACCCGCACGTTCTGAAGAGAGGAGAATGGTGGGCCACGGACGACCGATCACTGCTGAGGAGTTCCTGAGCACGCTCAAATCCTTCAAGCAGAAAGCCCCTGGTTGGACAAGGATTACCAAAAACCATCTGTTAAATGTTCCCCCACGCCTGCTACAAGGCATTACGAATGTAATGAACGCGGCACTGAATACTGGCTAGCTCCCTGATGGATACAAGGTAGCAAAAGTCATCTTTATACCAAAAGGGAAAAAGTTGCCAGAACAGCCGATGGACTATAGGCCCATCTCCCGCTTGGAAATCATCGGCAAGATTCTGGAAAAGATCCTAGCCAACAGGCTTCAGAAACAACTTGAGGAGAATGGGGCCTACAACCCACAGCAACAAGGGTTCCGGAAGAATGTGGAACAGATACCGCACTCACGCTCCTAACCGAAAAAATTGCCAAGTGCCGAGCAGAGGAAAAGTACACTGACATCGTACTAAGGGATGTGCAAAAGGCCTTCGACGTCTGGCTGAGGGGCCTTCAATATAAGATACTGAACCTTCAGCTAGACCCGATCCTAGAGCGTATTATATGCGACTTCGTCATGGAACGGCGCGCCAGAATCATGATTGAAGGTCACCAATGACCAGAGTTGTCTAAGCCCCCTCCTTTATCTAATCTACACAATAGATTTACCAACTCCGATAAAGGAGGACTCATTATATCTCCAGTTCACGGCGATATAACCCAGGTGACCCCTGGTACATAAAGGAATCCCAGGACTCAGGTTCTAGAGACTGTAAACGAAATCAGCAACGTAAATGAGTACGAGAAGAAGTGGAAGATCCGCACAAATAGCCGAAAGTTCAAGATCCTCGCCCTCGACCGCAGAAAAACCGCGGGCGTGACAATAGGGGAACTAGGATTGCCCTATCACCAAGAAGGGAGTGTTTTGGAGCTCAACATCAACTCCACGGGGTACAGCCATCACTTTATAACGCGGGAAATTCATGCGCAGTTAGAACTCATCAAGCTTCACAGATTTAGAAATATGAGCTCTAACATGCATATTCGAT
The DNA here is from genome assembly GCA_963969495.1 of Ceratothoa steindachneri. NCBI lineage: Eukaryota > Metazoa > Arthropoda > Malacostraca > Isopoda > Cymothoidae > Ceratothoa > Ceratothoa steindachneri. Next base: position 54,148,623 of record OZ018329.1, read on the forward strand.
CAACACTCACATAGCCCCGCGGTGGTGGCCTAAACCCAAAGTAGAACTTGCTTGAAGCGCCTACAAAGAGTCCAGAGCAAGGCATCACTATACATAAATAAAGACAGAAAGCGAGATCAAATACCCCAAAGAGAACTCCACCGAAGAGCCGCCTTGATGCCTATCAATCTGGCGACCCAAAGTTTGGCCAAAGGAACTTGGGAGAGGATCTTGAATGAAACGGCACCCGAACTAGCGGAGGGTCTAAACTTCCAACTGACAAATGGGATAAAGTAAGCAGAAAGAGGTGATTTCCTAGCTCGAGACAATGCTCAGAGATGCAGTTGGCACCGTGGTTCATATAAAAGACCATACTGAACAAACAAATACACACACTATATATTAAGAAATATACTCACAAACATGAATGAATGTGTTGAATGAAAGCTATATAAATGTATATATTTCATTATAACTAGTAATATATATATATATATATATATATATATATATATATATATATATATATATATATATATATATATGAAAGTGTAAATAAATAAACAAATAGAATAACTTTTATAATTTAAACAAAATGTATATTTCAAAACTTAGGAAAAAAAAAGGTTGCAAAATAAGTATAAAAGAAAGGCTAAAAGCTCGAATGCGTTAAAACACAAAATCAGGTTCACACAACAATACAAGTGACAGGATTGAAGGTCATGGACAAAAGAAAAAAAATCTAAATAAATGAAAAGCGTAGCCCTCACTACCAGAGGAAACCCTCCAAACTCTCTTCACCCACAATCTATCATCTCATCTTCCACACCAATTTTCTTTTCTTAACTATTATTCATCATTCATTCATTCATTCATTCTTTCACTCTGCCAGATCCTCACTCCACTCATTACATCGGTAAAGGAGGCAAGAACATAGCAAAACGCTCCGAAGATGATCGAATAAAATCGAAAGCTTAGCAATTTAGTTTGTTTTTTACCAAACACATTCATTTAAAGGAGAGATGAATACTGGACAAGTGATCCACCATCTACAAGATGGAATACAAAAGATAGAAGAAGAGAAAGTTGCCAAAGGAAATTAATTAAGGCGAAATACACAATGGTCTTTAACAAAATGTGCATTCAAGAAAGACTGCTACCCAACTACACTAATATATATATATATATATATATATATATATATATATATATATATATATATATATATATATATATATATATATATGCACTACCGTGTAAAAAGGTTATAACGCCTGTATTTCTATCACAATATCTTCCATAATTCTGGCAAAAGTTCACATTCTTTCGTCTGCTTGCAACAAAAAAGTTCCCTGCCATCAGTTCAGACCAAATTAAATATAGGTTCGTCCGTCTAGGCAACGTGCTCAGTGACGAATGCAAGACGAGCCTTCTTTTTCTTCGGACTGATCAATGGTTTGACCGCGGGTGTGCAAGTGTAAAGATTGTCTTCTTCTAGCCAGCTTGACACACATTGCCTGGAGTGATTGATGGCCAAAATCTCATTCTAATATCTCAAAGAACTGCTCCAGCCTTCTTGAAACGGTTCTTTTTCTCGATTTCGGTCATGACTCGGTCTTCCTCTTTTGAGTTCTTCCTTGGCCTACCGGTTTATTTATCAGCCTTATATAAACGTGTTATGTCATAAGTTGATAGAATATTATGGACTATACTTTTGGAGCGCTTGACAGTCTCTGCAAAGGATTCAATTCAAACACCATCTTGAGGCGGAATTTTACTATCAGCTTGCAGACAAAGAGAGGCGTGACATTTCCTCCAAATGTTTCCTTTTCGACAGTTTGCGGAGCATGACCGAACGTAGACAAGATTGAACCTAGGTTAGTTGCTATGCACAAAATGCGGGTTTCCTTTACAAGCAACCTGAGTGTTTGGGTCATTTTGGCACTTCATTTTTCTAGTAAATTGTATGCCTATAGCTGTAGTTTTATTCATTCAAATTTTCATATCCTTTACCCTTTGGATTTTCTCTGGGGAGAGTTATGGAAGATGTGATAAGAATACAGACGTTCCTATCTTTTGGGACGCTACAGTATATTGTAACAGCGATTTTGGAAAGGAATTCGAACCATGGAACAGTATGAGCTGGGCCAAGAGTGTCATTTATTCGCCTGTTTGCAATATTCTCATTGTTTCCAGGATTACTTATTCACGTCCGCCATTCGGGGTAATTATACCTGTGCGAACTCTTAGAACGAGACCAGATCATTTTGCTTTAGTTTAAACATCGATAACTAACGAATGTATCTCCGTTCCAGGGTTTTAAAAAGAAATTTCGTAGTAAAAGTGGTAGATTTAGGGGGAATGGAAAATGTGTTGAAGGTAGAGTGATAGGGAAGCGCGAGGCTTTTCTGGATTCTGGCCATGCCTGGGGTACAATCGACCTCAGGTGAATCTCTGTCTTTTGGCAGTCTTAGCGTGACTCAGTCATCCACGAGTCTGTATATGTGTAGTTGGGTGTTTGTGTCCAGTTGTCTCTTTGCTGGTTGCGTATATGTCTACCTCTCCCTCTGCTGTCTGTGTTTTCCTATGTGAATAGGTGTTTATCTTCATAGCCTGTGGTGGCTGTGTCTCTCTAGTTGCCGCCGTTCTGGCTGTGTATCTGTATTTTTGTCTGGCTGTGCCTTTGTATCTGCATTTCTGTGTGTTTGTGCCCAGTTGTATCTATGCTGGTTGCGTGTCTGTCCAGCTTTCCTTTAGCTGGCTGTGTGTTTGCATGTGCGGTTGGGTGTTTAACTCCATATGTGCCCCTGTCTGGCTGTGTATCTGTATTTGTGTCTGGATCTACATTTTTGTGTTGCTGTTCGGGGCCAGCTGTGCCTGTGCTGCTTGAATATCTGTACAACTGTCTTGGTCGTGGTTGTGTGTCTCAGGGCCGCCAAGAGGATAAATAGTACTCGGTACAAGACAAAATTTGGGTGCCATTCCCAAGGATTCAAAATACAAGGCATATATATACTTTATTTTACAGGGTGGACAATATTTATTTCCTTTTGCAGGTGTTCATACTATATATTAGAAACCAATTTCTTTACTTAAAAAAAAATCATATAAAATACAGAACGAAAAATATGATTAGTAGTAAATTTATTTTAATAGTAGCGCGACTTCTGTGCTATCCTGTACAATGGACAATAGAATATATGACAAAATATTCATATACTGAATAATGCTGTACGAGCTTTCTTGGCAGCAAAATCTTTGATGGCGGAATCAAATTGGAATTTTCATGCAAGTTTACATGCCGGTCTTGTGACATAGTACTATGCAGATAGTTTTTCACAATTTTCAGTTTACTGAAAGATCGCTCAGCTGAAGCGACAGTTGCAGGGATGGACAGAAAAATACGAAGCGCAATGAAAATATTCGAGAATATGTTCTCAAGCTGTAATTCCATAATTTTGTTCAGACAATTTAAAGGTTTCAATGGAATGCTTCCAAAGTTACCTTGGTTCACCATTTTGAGGTATTCCAGTTCATGAATGAGCTCACGGTTGATGTCATCTTTGTATTTCTAGGCTCTTTGTCGCCAGCTTTCTAATTCTTCCGGTTAAGAAGGTAGCATGTAGTTCCACAGAAAAGAGAAGGTTTCCGACAAACTTTTTGAAGCGTCAAACCGGAGTCAAGCCACCAATTATGTTGAGGATTTTGCAAAACACACATTTCCTGAATATTGCCTCTTCTATAGACTCATCATCTTCATTCATTTCTGTGAAATCATCATCCGGTCTTTGTTCATCATGGAATCGCATTCTCCCTCCCTGCCTCTTTACATTCAGATTCACCCCAATCCCCATACTTGATGAAACATGTTTTGCTTCATTCCAGATTTTCTTCCAGTTCTCACGAAGATTATTCAAATTTGCCATCAACTCGTTGACATTTATGACTTCAATATCAACTGTACATGGCATGTCTTGCTTGCAGAATTTTGTTGCAGATGAAAAATCGGTGCCAAAATCTTAAACCAATTTGCTGACATAATCACACAAGTAAACGTTGAGACAACTTAATAGCACCGTGTATTCCAGTCCTTGTTTTAGGTGTCAGGTTCAATGTTAACAAATCTTTAAGTGCAGCCAGAATGCTGGTAAGGTTTGCTGCAAAATGGTTTTACACAATCTTTTCTCCAATAGCATTTTGTATCGGATTTGTTGTGAAGCGACTGATTTCATGTATTGTCCGGAAGAATCTACGAACGTCGTGGACTGGAACTGAAAAGAGTGTATGTTGTCTGAATTGTTCCGGAAAAGGTGATCGCTTCAGGGCAACATTCAGCAGAGTCTGCTCCACATAAATTTAAAGTATGGCATACAAAGAGTGAAAAAGAGTGCCAAATCATTTTCGAACAGAAGACGTGCCTGTACCCCTTTATATTTCCCTGCCATATTGGATCCATTGTTGTAGTTTTGCCCCCTGCAATCTGAGAAAAAGATTTTGTTCTCTTTCAAAGTTTCCAGTACCGTTTGCGCAATATCGTTTCCAGTTTTGTTACTTCGATCAACAAACTTCAAAAATCGCTCCATGATAACATATTCAAAACCGTCTTTCACGAGATATCGTAGTGTAAAGGCGGCTTGGTCAACATGAGAGAAGTCTGGTGTTGCATCCACCATAATTCAAAATTATTTCGAGCAGCAACAAGTTCTAAGAAAAGAGAAACGAATTCGCTTTGAGTTTCTGCTGAAAGATAGTGTACCTGTAGTCTCCCTCCTTTCTGATACTATTCCTTCAACTTTAGCATATGTTCTTTCAGAATAGGATCCCACCGAGACAACAGTTCTACCCAGCCCCAAAAGTTTCCATTTCTTTCATTTCCAATTATTTGCGAAGATCCTCTAAATGTTATGCCCTCCCCCCCCCTCCCCCCCGAAAGAAACAATGTCTATTATCCACCCTAAAAGATTGTGCTATCTTTCTACTTCAGATTCAATGGATGTTTCCAAAAGATTTTCAAAGCAGTTGTCTGATTTCGATAGTCTTTCAAAATCACACTAGGCCAAATAACACTCCCTCTGAGCATTGCATCTTTCGTGTTCAGGAATTCTGTTAGTTCTCTTCATTATTCACTTGCAGCGTAGCCCTGTGATGTTATAGATGCTAATGCGATTTTCAAGTTTAGGTTTCTTTTTGAAAGAGACGGCATGGAAAACAATAGAGAGCCTGTTGTGATGGACTCCATTATAGTGGAATGAATCAAATAAATTTGTGATACAATTTAATTGTAAAATTTAAACATATAAAGATAGCAAAATTCATTGTAAACCAAGTTTAAACATCAAAAATAATGATAATGATAATTCTAATAACAATAATATTATAGCATAAATAATGACACTAAAATCATAAATACTATTAATATTAATATCAATAATAATCATAAATTATAATAATTTAAATAAAATTGAAATGATAATTAATGCTACTTTTGAAATTTTTTTGTCTAAACCGTTCTTAAAATTATTAAGTGACCTACATACAATTCACCCCCTCTGCATGCATACTGTCCCACAAGTTCGCTACTTTGCCTAATTTCTTTTTTCATTTTCAAAATCTATCCCCTATGGCAGTGATCTCTGTCTATTTCTAAGAATCTACTTATAAAGGGTGTTCCATTAGGACGGATCGAAATTAGCAGTAAATAAAACAGTGTTATTGGTGAAAATTTATTGATTTCACTATTGGATCATGTTATTTGAGTCATGGAAATTATGTGTGAAAAATAATATCGCCTAAATATCTGCCAAGGCTTCGGCAGATGGTCAAAATTTTTTATGACGTCTCTGCATAGTTGCTACTCGATCTCACCAATATGCCTTATTAACTCGTCCTTCAGCTGTTGAATTGTTGTTGGCTTGTTGGCATAAACCTTACTTTTGAGATGACCCAAAAGGGAGAAATCTAAAGGCGCCAAGTCACACGATCATGGTGGCCAATTGACCTCGCTGTTTCGAGAGATAATGCGACCTGGGAACTTCTCATTCAATAAAGCCATTTTTGCATTGACTGTGTGGCATGTGGCACCGTCCTGTTGAAACCACCAATCTTCGACATCCATAGAATTCAGTTCAGGCCATAAAAAGTTGGTTATCATGGGACGGTATCGCTCGCCTGTCACCGTAACAGAATTCCCGGCATCATTTTTGAAGAAATACGGCCCAATGATTCCGCTAGCAAAAAATGCAGACCAAACAGTGACCTTTTATGGATGCAGTGGCTTTTCAACAATCTTCCTGGGATTTTCATCAGCCCAAATGCGACAATTCTGCTTATTAACGAATCCACCAAGATGGAAATGGGCTTCATCACTAAAGATGATTTTTGGCGAAAAATCATCATCGGCTTGTCTTTGCTCGTGCACCCAATTGACGAATGTACGGCGCTTCAAATGGTCAGCAGTCTTCAGTTCTTGTGTCAATTGAATTTTGTAAGCATGTAGAGACAAATCTTTTGTCAAAATTCGATGTAACGTTGTTGTGGAGAGGTTCAATTCCTGCGCGCGATGACGAATACAGGTGTCTGGATCTTCGGCCACATTCTCGCGCACTGCAGCAATGTTTTCAGCTAAACGGCGTAAACGAGCACGCAATGGCGTTTTCATATCTGCCACCGACCCCGTTTGTTTAAATTTACGAACAATTTTCCCAATTGCAATCTCGGTTGGTCGATTATGTTGACCAAAAAATCGCGAAGTGCCCGAAAATGCGTTTCTGTTTGAACGTCCATTTTCGTAATAGGCTTCGATAACTTTAACACGTTGTTCAATTGTTAATTTTTCCATGGTTGAAATTGCCAAAGACTGAAGTTGTTAAATCTGAAAGAAAAAGAAAAAATCATTAGACACTTAAACTTAACTCACATTTAAAATCGGTCCAAGTTATTGGAACACCCTTTATCTACTCTGTCTATTCCGATAAAAATCTGATAAATAAGTCAGTAACTCTGTTTTGGCAATCTTTTTCATTAATTTGCATACTACTGATGTTAAGCTGATAGGCCTATAGTCGCTAACATCCCCTCTCATTCCATGTTTAAATATAAGTAGTATATGAGAATTCTTCCAATCACTTGGCACCTCCACAAATTCAAGTGAACGAGTGACAATTTTATTCAAACAAAGGCTACACTGCTAATTTTTGCAATTATGGGCTTAGGGTAAATTTCATCCGGCCCTGCTCCTTTATAGTTATCTAAACTTAAAAGCATTTCATCAAGCTGTTCCTCAGAAAATGAGACTGTATAAACAAGTTGTTACAACTAACAACATGACAATTAACAACTTAGTAACAACCAGTATACACTCACCCTTATTTTGTTTCGTAATTTCGGGTATTGCTGCTCCACTTCTTAGATTATATAGCAATAATATATTTAATACATAATTTATAGATTACAGTTTATTTTATTTTAACGCTTAAAAAAAAAGAAAAAAAATTTTATTTGTTGAAAACTAATAGCAACGCCCCCCCAAAATTCACTAAAATTATGTCATTTCAACAATGCCACTTTTCGCAGCGTCAATCACTATCCTTCTTCGGCCTCTTCTTCTTTTACATATTGGCGAAATATTATTATCAACAACGCGAGATCAAGGGCGAGTTTCAATTGCATTTTCGTTCCGAAGTAAATTAAAGAATACTATTTCCACTGGAAGTTACTCCCTATAATAATATAGGAAAAAGGTTTATCATTATAACATTTAATCTGGGCTCCGTATACATACGGAAACAAGGGCCTATCTCGGCACTTGGGTCCCGGTGCGAAGTGCCGGCTGTACCCCCTCTCTTGGCGGCCCTAGTGTATCTGTATGTGTGTGTGAGTGTTTGTGCTGAGCTGTCCCTTCGATAGTTGTGTATCTCTAGGTGTGGCTGAGTAATTGTGTCCGGTTATCCCAGTGCTGGCTGTGGTTTTGTATGTGCGGGTGAGTGTTTCTTAGTGTGTGTATCCACCTACATGTGAGTTTGCTGTGTGTTTGTATGGTTTGTGTTTCTCTGTATGTGTCAGTGTGTGAAGGAAATATGCTTCAGCCTTATTCAAATCTATCCTTTGCCCCCCCTCCTCCTTCTTGACCTGGTTTTCCCTTAAAGTGTTCCACCAAACTTGAATGCCTCTCCTTATTCCTCCTTTATCCCCCTCCCCCACCTTCCACCAGTGACAGCTCGACGCGGGCGTGCAAATGGACCCTGTCAAGATGACTTATTTTTTACCATGGACGGAACCCATTTTATTCACTAATGGGTTTCAATTCTAATGAAGGTTCTTTAATGGTTCCAAAGGGAAGATACGATTGCTAACGCCTGTCTAAACTACCACTTACGATCCCCTGGAAGATTATGGATAAACTACTTTGTCAGAACTATCTAAACTATTCGATAGCCCCGCAAAGGGACCCACTTTCTCGGTGAATTAGATTCGCGTGCCTTTTTGCAGCCTATCTTCATCTCTACTCGCCAATATACCTATATTTTTTTACTTAAACTAACTTTACCCCTTTCGCAACAAATTTACTAATAAAGATGGCTTCCATTTATTTATAATAATAATAATTCAATAAAGACGGGGAAATTACTATCGTTCGTAAAAATGCCGCATCACGAACGAACCAATATAAATCCATAGCGGTACTGAAGTTTCTGAATTTCGACATTTTGGAGTCTTAATATTGTTAATTGCTTCCCAGGGAGCAGATACCCCCTGCTTCCACCGACCGCTTGGGAGACTAAGGGAGAAAAGTATTTGAAGCTTCAGCCTGTACAAGGCCGCCGTCAGCATTACCATAATTAAATGAAGCCGCGCTTTCATCATAACATTACAACTGTAACTTCATCTAAATATTAAATGTCAGTACGAATGTTTTCAAGGTCTACCACGGATGTTTTGTAGAATATCCATCCATTTTAGCAGTAGATGCCGTGGATGTTTCGCTTTAGAGCTATTTTTAAACCAAAGGAAATTCCACCTCATGATCAGAGCGAGGCGCTGTGACAGGCCAAGGAGAGCGAAGGATCCCAACGTATAGCTCTAAGTTTATAAGAGGCAGTTACTCTTGATTTACCAGGAGAATTCATTGTAAATTCCTAAAGGCAGATTTAAGACTATTTATAAAGGGAAATTAAATGGCAGGGTAGTAACTTGGGAGTGAAAGAATTTGCTTCAGTAAAAATAAGGAAGTAGGGGTTCTGAAGGATGAAAACACATAAGGGTTTCTGTTCCACGCTAATACGAAAGTTACAGGTGAGGTAAAAAGGTTCAGGAAATATGTAAACCCACCTTTGGGTGGGTGGATACTGAAGTAAGTTGGCTGAAGAGTCATTCGCAAATTAATATAGATATAAATCTTACAACGCTATTTGTTCAAAGATAATGAGTATTTCTAACACAGGGTCTTTTTTGAAACAGGCCCGTTAGTGAATTAGGCCTACCAGGCTATCGCGAGGGTAAGGTTAGGCTAAAGTTAAGTTATGTTATCATAGGTTAGGTTAGGTTAAGGCAGCGACTAAAAATGGATATATTATGAAACTTTCACTAACATCATTGTGTTCCCGTTGGCGCTGTAATAAACATGAATGCAATTTCAGTGCTGGATTACGAAAAGACACTTGGTTAGAAGAATCAAAATGATCTTTTGAGACAATCGTTTATTTCATTCACGCATGGCGCAAAGGTTGACAACTACTGTTTTTTTTTTTGTTTTGTTTTTTTTAGGTGTGTGTTAAAGAACTTAAAATGTCAACAGAAGCCATAACTGATTGGAAAAACTTTCAGCGAGAAGTTTGCGCTAGATCATTCCTCCAAAACTTAACCTAACCTATTGGCTGTACTCGTACTACGAGCCTCGAATGCCATAGCCTAACCTTAAACTCGCGATAGCCTCGAACGCCTAATTCGCTGCCGGTTCTGTTCCGAAAAAGATCCCTAAAATATCTTTACTGAAGTCATTTCGTGCATTTTTTTTTAAATTGAAAACAAAGAATAACGTTCAAAGAGACGGAAAATAACATTCATTGTTTCTCGTCAACATGTGGGGAAGATTCGTAGCATTGCAACAAGGCAAATACTTCCGCTCGCGTATGACGTAATGATATAATTCCACGAAATGTTCAATATTCAGGAAAAGACGATCATTGATCCGAGGCGGATTGGATGAAAAAGATGCTGGTAGCTTTTTTTTATATATACACAAACTGCCCAATAGTGACAGCAAGAAAACTATGCTGGATATGGTAGTAATTCATGAGGTGTCGTTTGGTTAGGGTAGATCCTATTTGCAGCATTCTAAGAAACTCATAGATAAAGAATGGAACTTCTTTTTTTAGGTTTTAACAAATAATTTCGGTTTTGTGATTTATCTTATCTGACCACGAAGTGTAAGCATCCAATAGTGATGGTCAGTTTGGCAAATCAGGTTTAGTGGTTAACAGGTTTCTAGCAAAAGTGAAAACTAAAAATTTCATAAATTTCTTTCATTTCTTTCTCAGAGCGTTGAAATTAAAATGGAGGCCTTAAGATTATATTGGACAAGTAATGCTTTTTCAGTTTCCTAAAGATTCTAATGCAAGTATAGATGTTAGAAATATTTAATGTGTATGGGAGGAATGCAATAAGTGAATGAATATGTAGGAGAATTTTCAAGACCTTTCAGTATGGAAATTTCAGCCTCGATGATGAGTCACGAAAAGTATTTAGTAGGTTTGATTCAGAACTACTGGAAGCTTCGCTAGCAAGGACTCCTGTAGTAAATTATGGAGAACCGAAAGTAAAGTAGGACTGTGGCACCCAAATTGCAAGATAGGTAGGCCCAGCGAGGAACCTTACAAATGAGAGCCCGGTGGACCTATGAAATCCTGAAATCGGGCACACGCTTTAATTGATAAAATAATATTACATGTAATATGTAGATAAAGAGAAACACTTATATTAAAAATATACATGAGTTAAGAAAACATGAATGTAAATAATATATGTATTTTTCTCGAGGCGAGAAGAATGAATTCGAGACGGCAGCAAACATATACACATATACACAAACATACAAAGGTGGCCAGCTGTTCAAACAAAGCTTGGGATGCAGGTGGAGAACTGAAAACACGATAGCCGTGGCCATTGTTTGCTAGCAAGGGACTGCGAAACTCAGTCGCGTCTTTGGTATTTTGACCAGCAAAATTTCGAAAAGAACTGTAAGAAACAATCGATTCCCTATAATTAAGATAAATCTGAGACATGGGAAATATGTAGGCCCAACAAGTACACATAGCTGTCGGAACTCCGCCCAAGGGGAGGAAGTAACGAACAAATTAGATCATTGGACCCGACCCACGAACAAGTTAAGGTAACGCCCCTTGGAAATGCCACACAATATATAGAGAGAGAGACAGATATACACTCGGTAGTTAATTCAGTCAGATTCAGAGGGTCAGTCAGCAAGACAGGAAGGCGTCATGGATTAATAGGCTTACTTAAACGCCCGTCTCGAATCTTTCTTATGCCCAAAGCTATCCGAGTTCTACACCCAAATAAAGAGTCTGAAATCCCTCCGTTTGTGATAAACTTGCTACATGTAATCCGCATTTATCCTATAAACCCAGCGTACCTAATCTCAATCCTCGGTCAAACGAATTCCCCTCTGCGCCAAAGCCTACCACAAGAACGTTCGGTGCCCTAAGTAACTCTTGACCCCTATAACTCGTACGCATTTAATAACATCGAGAACCTGCTATAATATGACCATTCAGCGCCATTTAAAGAAACTATAAAAAGGTGTAAAACAGAAAATGGGTTCCTCGCGAACTTGGAAAATGGGTTCCTCGCGAAGATGGAAAATAGGTTCCTCGCGAAGGTAGAAAATGGGTTCATCGCAAACTTGGGAAATAGGTTTCTCTAAACTAAGGAAATGAGTTCCTTGTCTATTTGTAATATGGGTTCCTTCCGAACTTGGAAAATGGGTTCCTCATTAACTTGGGAAATGGGTTCCTCAAGAACTTGGGAAATTGGTTGCTCGCAAACTTGGGAAATGGGTTCCTCGTGAACTTAGAAAATAGCTTCCTCGCGAAATTGGAAAATGTGTTCCTCGCGAAATTGGGAAATGGGTACCTGAGGAACTTGTGAAATGGGTTCCTAGCGAAGTTGGAAATGAGTACTTCAGGAACTTGGAAAATGGGTTCCTTATGAAATTGGAAAATGGGTTCCTCGCGAACATGGAAACTGGGTCCAGGCTAACAAGAAAAATGGGTTCTTCGCAAACTAAGAAAATAGATTCTTGGCGAAGTTGGAAAATGGGTTCCTCGGGAACTTGGAAAGAACTTTCCTCACAAACTTGGGAAATGAGTTCATCTCGAAGTAGTATAAGGGGTTTCTCACGAAAATGGAGAATAGGTTTTTAACGAACTTAGGAAATGGGTTCATCCCGAACTTGGGAAATGAAATACGCGCCAAATTGGAAAGTGAGTTTCTCATGAACTTGGGAAATTGGTTTTCTGGACATGGGAAATGGGTTCCTCATGAACTTTGGAAATAAGATCTTCATGGAACTGTGAAGTGGGTTCCTTGCGAACTTTGGAAATGGCTTCCTCGCAAACTTGGAAATGGGTTGCTCATAAACTTAGGGAATAGGTTCATCACAAAATTGGAAAATGGATGTATCACGAACTTGGAAAATAGGTTCCTCGCGAACTTTTAAATGAGGTCATAGTGAATTTGGAATATAGGTTCCTCGCAAATTTGGAAAATGGGTACCTCGCGAATTTAGGAAGTGGCTTCTTCACTAACTTGTGAAATAGGTTACCCATGAAGTTGGGAAGTGGCTTCCTCGCTAATTTGAAAAATATGTTTGTCTCGAACTTTCAGCAGCAAATTGCCAGCATTGCCTTGATATATATGAATCCTTGCAGGGGTGTGGTAACCGGGGAGCAAAACTGGATTCTGGATAGCAATTTGGAATGTCGCAATCAATGATTAGATTCAAAACCAAAACGGGCACCACAACTAAGGATTGTGTTCCATCCAAAAATAATTCTCTAGAATGCCTGGTGGGATATGGGAGGAATAATTCATTCAAAACCAAAAACCGACACCACAACCAAGGTATTTGTTCCATTCCAAAGATAATTCTCTTGAATGCCTGGTGGGATATGGGAGGAATAATTCATTCAAAACCAAAACCGACACCATAACCAAGGTCTGTGTTCCATCCAAAAATAATTCTCTTGAATGCCTGGTGGGATATGGGAGGAATAATTCATTCAAAACCAAAACCGACACCATAACCAAGGTCTGTGTTCATTCCAAAGATAATTCTCTTGAATGGCTGGTGGGATATGGGAGAAATAATTCATTAAAAACCCAAACCGACACCATAACCAAGGTATGTGTTCTATCCAAAGATAATTCTCTTGAATGCCTGGTGGGATATGGGAGGAATAATTCATTCAAAACCAAAACCGACACCATAACCAAGGTCTGTGTTCTATCCAAAGATAATTCTCTTGAATGCCTGGGGGGATATGGGAGGAATAATTCATTCAAAACCAAAACCGACACCATAACCAAGGCATGTGTTCTATCCAAAAATAATTTTCTTGAATGCCTGGTGGGATATGGGAGGAATAATTCATTCAAAACCAAAACTGCCCCCATAACCAAGCTCTGTGTTCTATCCAAAGATAATTCTCTTGAATGCCTGGTGGGATATGGGAGGAATAATTCATTCAAAACCAAAACCGACACCATAACCAAGGTCTGTGTTCCATCCAAAGATAATTCTCTTGAATGCCTGGTGGGATATGGGAGGAATAATTCATTCAAAACCAAAACCGACACCATAACCAAGGTCTGTGTTCCATCCAAAGATAATTCTCTTGAATGGCTGGTGGGATATGGGAGAAATAATTCATTCAAAACCAAAACCCACACCATAACCAAGCTCTGTGTTCTATTCAAAGATAATTCTCTTGAATGCCTGGTGGGATATGGGAGGAATAATTCATTCAAAACCCAAACCGACACCATACCCAAGGTTTGTGTTCCATCCAAAGATAATTCTCTTGAATGCCTGGTGGGATATGGGAGGAATAATTCATTCAAAACCAAAAACCGACACCACAACCAAGGTATTTGTTCCATTCCAAAGATAATTCTCTTGAATGCCTGGTGGGATATGGGAGGAATAATCCATTCAAAACCAAAACCGACACCATAACCAAGGTTTGTGTTCAAGCCAAAAATAATTCTCTAGAATGCCTGGTGGGATATGGGAGGAATAATTCATTCAAAACCAAAAACCGACACCACAACCAAGGTATTTGTTCCATTCCAAAGATAATTCTCTAGAATGCCTGGTGGGATATGGGAGGAATAATCCATTCAAAACCAAAACCGACACCATAACCAAGGTCTGTGTTCCATCTAAAGATAATTCTCTTGAATGCCTGGTGGGATATGGAAGGAATAATTCATTCAAAACCAAAACCGACACCATAACCAAGGTCTGTGTTCTATCCAAAGATAATTCTCTTGAATGCCTGGTGGGATATGGGAGGAATAATTCATTCAAAACCAAAACCGACACCATAACCAAGGTCTGTGTTCCATCCAAAGATAATTCTCTTGAATGGCTGGTGGGATATGGGAGAAATAATTCATTAAAAACCCAAACCGACACCATACCCAAGGTCTGTGTTCTATCCAAAGATAATTCTCTTGAATGCCTGGTGGGATATGGGAGGAATAATTCATTCAAAACCAAAACCGACACCATAACCAAGGTTTGTGTTCCATCCAAAGATAATTCTCTTGAATGCCTGGTGGGATATGGGAGGAATAATTCATTCAAAACCAAAACCGACACCATAACCAAGGTCTGTGTTCTATCCAAAGATAATTCTCTTGAATGCCTGGTGGGATATGGGAGGAATAATTCATTCAAAACCAAAACCGACACCATAACCAAGGTCTGTGTTCCATCCAAAGATAATTCTCTTGAATGGCTGGTGGGATATGGGAGAAATAATTCATTAAAAACCCAAACCGACACCATACCCAAGGTCTGTGTTCTATCCAAAGATAATTCTCTTGAATGCCTGGTGGGATATGGGAGGAATAATTAATTCAAAACCAAAACCGACACCATAACCAAGGTTTGTGTTCCATCCAAAGATAATTCTCTTGAATGCCTGGTGGGATATGGGAGGAATAATTCATTCAAAACCAAAACCGACAGCATAACCAAGGTCTGTGTTCTATCCAAAGATAATTCTCTTGAATGGCTGGTGGGATATGGGAGGAATAATTCATTCAAAACCAAAACCGACACCATAACCATGGTCTGTGTTCCATCCAAAGATAATTCTCTTGAATGCCTGGTGGGATATGGGAGGAATAATTCATTCAAAACCAAAACCGACACCATAACCAAGGTCTGTGTTCCATCCAAAGATAATTCTCTTGAATGCCTGGTGGGATATGGGAGGAATAATTCATTCAAAACCAAAACCGACACCATAACCAAGGTCTGTGTTCCATCCAAAGATAATTCTCTTGAATGCCTGGTGGGATATGGGAGGAATAATTCATTCAAAACCAAAACCGACACCATAACCAAGGTTTGTGTTCCATCCAAAGATAATTCTCTTGAATGCCTGGTGGGATATGGGAGGAATAATTCATTCAAAACCAAAACCGACACCATAACCAAGGTCTGTGTTCCATCCAAAGATAATTCTCTTGAATGCCTGGTGGGATATGGGAGGAATAATTCATTCAAAACCAAAACCGACACCATAACCAAGGTTTGTGTTCCATCCAAAGATAATTCTCTTGAATGGCTGGTGGGATATGGCATGAATAATTCATGTCGACCTTTTGAGTGACAATGAGACAATTGCTGCTGAAATCTTCTGCTAGCAATTGTAAGGACTGAAGGGGGTTTTAGAAGAGATGACGGCCAGCATCGGTTACTCGCAATAGGCTCATCTTCCACCAAAACATTGCACGGCCACCTATAGCTCAAACCACTAAACATCCCATTGTAAACATCTTACTTTCAGCCTTTTTTCAAATTTTGAAATTATTTTAGGAGAAAAACTTTTATGTTCAGTTGAGGTTATGGAAACCAAGCTGCCCCTTTCTCTCATTCAACAAGGTCAACAGATATAAGCCGCCTACCTACCCACCGAGATAGATTCGCGTCCAGGTGACAAAAAACTAAAGAATTTTCTGAAAGGAAAAACCGAAAACTCTTCTACAGAGATTAGTTTACAAATCGAGTGATAGATGAATGGAATAGGCTCGCTAGTCATCTGGTAGAAGCGTCCTCCCTAGGACATTTTAAGAATAGATTAAATGGATTAATGGATGAGGAAGCTAGGTGGGACTGAACTAGGTGATATATTTATGGATGGGGATGCTAGGTGGAACTGAACTGGGTGATGGATGGTAAAAAGAGCTGCCTAGTATAACTATTGATTACCCTTTTGCAGACTCCTCCTTTGTTCTTAAACTGATGGATAGAAGGAAGGAAAGAGAATATAAATAAAGAGGAAATTATGTGGATGATTAAAACATAAAAGATTTTTATTACCGTTTGTATTTGTCTCAAAACGAGTACAATTTGTTACTTTTTTAATTAAAAAGCAAAAAATATGAAGAATGTTGCATCAGAGGCTCATAAAAAAGGATCCACGGCTGTTTAAGTTATTCCCCCCTGTGATTCACACCCTTTGAGGCCTGCCTATCTGGTGGGAGACAATTTAATGTGAGGACAGAGGCACGATATAGCAGCTGCCCAAATAAAGTTGACTCGATTCGCAATTTCTATCCAGTAACTAACCACAGACGATGCGGCTTAGCTTCGATTTAACTGTGAACCGGTGTCTTCACTCATCTTGTTTCTAGCCCCTAGTTTCGTAGAAAAAATTGGTGAAGTTAGAAGAGTTGAAAATGTGTAGAAATTACAGGACCAGAAAAAAACAAATCCGAGACTATTTAGGGCGCTACCCCCACCTTTAACTCGACATTAAAATGGTGTTAGAATTTCTTTCGCTTTAGTAAAGGCATAAAGACTTGGAATCACATTTTATTTTACCTGTGAGTAATCTACATTTACAATCTCGCCAATAGTCTCAGTATGAAGCCTATTATGGTGAGAGAGCGCGGGGGCGGAGGGCACCTCGAGAGCCCATATCATAGCGAGTATGGACAAGTCGGTCTCACAAGCACATATAGACGGGCTCTCTATAAAGGGGCGCCTTGCTGCGTTTACATCCGGAGAATTGTGTACCTATATCTTCTAAGCCTTTACACTTTTTTTACACATCTCTCGTTACCAGAGATCTGGGTGATACAGTATCGTTGTTATTTGGCTTTGAATTCGGGCAAAAAACAACTGTAGGGTGGAAGAATATATCAACATTCAAGAATCTGGAAGTGTCTGGCATCTATCTAATTAAGATTAGATTTAGTTTTCACCATCAAGGTAAAAATGCTAGCATAAGGTTTATAGGATTAATCATTTGAATAAGTGATTAAATAGGAGTAACCGTTCATTAGACACTTGGCTTAATTATAGTACTTGTATGCCATAAGGCAATATCAAGGTTCAAGAATCTGGAAGTGTCTGGCAATCCTAAATTTAAAGATTAGATTTATTTTCACCATCAAGGGTAAAAATGCTAACATAAGGTTACTAGGATAAGTTTTCTAAGATTAATCACTTAAATAAGTTATTAAATAGGATTAATTCTATCATTAGACAATTGGCATAATTATAGTACTTTGTCATAAATTAATATCAAGGTTCAAGAATCTGGAAGTGTTTGACAACTCTGCGTTTTAAAGATTACGATTAGTTTTCACGGGTAAAATAATGATAAAGTACAACTTCTAGAATTAATTACTTATGTAAGGGATAAAATAAGATTATTTTTGCATCAATAGTTAAGAGAATAACACTTCTAAATATAACTTAAATATATAAACGTTTAGAAGTAACAAAAAAGAGCAGAGAGAATTTGTTTACAAAGTCGGTCCTCGCAGCTCTATAGACTTTCGTTCTCATGATGACCTCCAAACTTTACAATGGAATTAAATTAGATGTCATAGAACCAAATCGTGCCATCATAATGTATTTGTTTTCAAATTTCCTCTTCAAATTAATCTGTAATAAATTTCTGGGTAATTGAATGTTTTAAAGAAACGAAGGGAGGGGAACAGAAAGAAAGAAAGAGGACAGAGAGAGAGAGAGAGAGAGAGAGAGAGAGTGAAGGGAAGGATGATGATGATGTAACAAGTGGGGAAAATGTGTTGTAGGTGTAGATAGTAGTGAAGAATATTTATATTTTGCCCTCGTGTAGAGGCCATCTTACTTTTTCTATTTCCATTTTATTCCTCCTTTTTCGATGGTGTCACTGTTGTTGCTGTTTTCTTATTTATTTTATCTTGCTTTTTGATTTGTTTATTTATTGTTATCTTTCTCTTATATATATATATATATATATATATATATATATATATATATATATATATATATATATATATATATATATATATATATATATATATATATATATCCTCCGTCAAAGGGAACAAGGAGAGAGAGAGAGACAGACAGAGAGTGTATATGTGTGAGACAAATCAGGCAGATACCGGGAGAGAGACGGGTGTGGGGGAGGGGGCTGGGATGATCTCCTTGCTCTGTTGTCCTTTGCCCGTCCCCTGACTTTGTCCTAACCTTGGGTTGGCCTCCGGGGAAGGCGGAGAGCTCCACGTCACCCACCAATACACTCCCCCACTCCCCCAATCTTAAAAGGGGAAGGGGTCTCGAAGAAGCATATTGGAGGTCACGAGACATTTTTTTATACGTGGCAACTTCCATCTCCAATCTCTATGTAGATATCGGTGCATCTTCAACGAGAACTTACAGATACATCATCCACACACACACATCTATATATATATATATATATATATATATATATATATATATATATATATATATATATATATATATATATATATATATATATATATATATATATATATATCAAGATAACAATGAGCGAAGGTTAAGAATACTAGAATCCCTTTATATTAAATCTCGTGCCCCCAGTCTTAATTGACTCGTCCGCTGCTTCCCTATTTATGACATAACTCTACTACCAAGACAATCTTACCTACTTCCACTTCAATCCCCCCTCCCCACTTCTCTCTGGAGTCAGACCAACGAGGGTGAGTGTTTTGATGGTTCTGCCTTGTATTCCTCTAGGATTTGTAATATTCTAACTCATTATAACTTATGTATTTTCTTAGGTTTTGCATTATAGGAAAAAGTCTCTTTTTGTAGATATTTGTCAACACTCTTAATATTCTAATTTCTAGACAATTTTTTTAATATTATAATTCATTGTAAATTATGTATTCCTTTATATCATAGAACCCGAAGATGAGCGGACAGCTCGAAACGTTGTTTATACCCAATAAATGAAGACGAATTTCTCCGCATTCTATGTACTCTCATTCCTGGTGAAATTATATATATATATATATATATATATATATATATATATATATATATATATATATATATATATATATATATATATATATATATATCAAAGTAGCGAGAGAGAATGATGAAAATGAATGTATTAAACACATATAAAAAGAAAACGGAATAATTTTTCCTGCAGTAATATTTTTATTACCTTTTTTCGAAAAAATCCGTGACGGGAAGCGATTCGAACCATGGACACTGAGGCAGCGAGCACCGCTTTGATCACAGTTAAAAGTGATCCAAGCGGTGCTCGCTGCCTCCGTGTGCCTGGTTCAGATCGCTTCCCGTCACGGATTTTTTCGAAAAAAGGTAATAAAAATATTACTGCAGGAAAAATTATGTTTTTATTATATGTTTAATGCATTCATATATATATATATATATATATATATATATATATATATATATATATATATATATATATATATATATATATTTATATGTATATATATATATATATATATATATATATATATATATATATATATATATATATATACATATATATATATATATATATATATATATATATATATATATATATATATATATATATATATATATATATATATATATATATTTATATGTTCATTAACCCATAAAAAATAAGGAAAGATGGGTACACAAGGGATTTCGTTTCATAATAAGACCACAAACAAGGATCAAACATAGACTAAGAAAGAAAAAAGAGAAAGAGAGCGAGAAAGAGAGAGAAAGAGCGATAATAAACGAGACAAAATAATATACACTTTTATCATTTTAAGATAACCAATATGCTACCCTCCACATCTCCAACAATCTCTCCCTATTCTAGACACACTACTGTCTACCATATCACATAAGAAAAGCAAGTCTTTTTTCCATTCCCGTCTACACTAACTTTTTCCACCGAAGGGAAACTTAATTTCACTCATTCACTTCATCAAACATTCCTCAGGAAACGGACACACAATCAGACAGCCACAGTCTCGATCCGCCGTTCTTTGTTCCCTTCTTGTCATCCGCGCCCTTAATAACTTCACCACAGTCGACCCCCCGAAAAAGGACTTTAATTCACTCAGTTCACTTCATCAAGCACTCCTCTTTCTACACCGTCACAAGAAAACTCCCGCGTTGATAGAGATCACTCACTTCTCTTTTTAAATTTCACTTCCGTTTTTGGTAATGTTGAGTCTCATTTCAAGACACAGAATTGGATCCGCGAACCGAATTCCGGCACAGAATTTTGGCCGAATATTAAAAAAATAATCGAAAACATCCTCGGGAGGAGGGGGGGGGAGGAGCGGCAAGTGCTCAAACCTGACATGATCAGCTCGCTATAAATTAGGGGGGCCTACAAATCGCGTCTAATGCTGATCACCATCCTGCAATCACTCATCATCTCGATATATATAATATATATATATATATATATATATATATATATATATATATATAAAGAGAGAGAGAGAGAGATATGAGAAACTCACAAAGTAGTGCGTGAGTAGAGCAATAAATGCAAAAAATCCCACAGGAAAATGAAAGGCGGATTCCAATGTACTGAACAAGTTCGAAAGTACTTGGAATCCGCATTTCATTTTCCTGTGGGCTTTTTGCATATATATATATATATATATATATATATATATATATATATATATATATATATATATTGGCCGGACGTTTCGGACCTTCACTAGGACCATCTTCAGCCTCTTCCATCAGGCAACACTGAGTATCACCATCATCCTCTTAATTCTGATTCATTTACCATCTTATCTTCAGCCTTTACCACTCTCGAATTGGAAATCTTAGAGTCACTGTACATCAATAAAATAAATCCAAACCTAAATAATTACTCCTGCTCAATTAAACTATTCACTATATAACTAACCAACACTTCAATACATTAACTAGCCAACCGACCAACCGAACAAATCTCGTTAGTAGTTTTTCTATCTTTAGTTAATTGATTTCTCAACTCCCACGATGAAGGTTACTCCCCCTGTTTAATTCATTCTAATTTGTTTTCGGGTTTTTTGTTGTTTTTTTATAATTTAATATAATAAGTTATTTTATTGTTTACTCCAGTTACCTTTATTATTTGATATTCAAGTCATTATGTTATAACTTCACTGCTTTCTATTATTTTTTAAAAATTACACTGGATAGTATTAATTAATTCTATATATTTTTATTTGTGTTTTTATTTTAATCTCAATAATTGTCAGTTTTAGTATTTTAACTTGTCTTATCCGCTTTTTTAGCCATTATTTAATGCATTCTTTTGACTGTTATCGTTAATATTCCTTCCCCTTCTCATTAGTCGACGCAGTCGCTGAAGATGGTCCTAGTGAAGGTCCGAAACGTCCGGCCAATAAATGATTAGTGTAATCCCCTGGGTCTTCCTATTCCTACTACATATCAGATTTCCAAGGAACAAATCAATTACAAGTATTATATATATATATATATATATATATATATATATATATATATGTCAAGGTTTTAGTGAGTGGGTAATCCCAGTCCCACTTCTTGGACATATATTTTATTACAGCACCGAGGTGAAGCGGAGGTGAAGCGTATTCAATACACCTACCTTAGCCACTTCCGGTGAATAAGAATAACACCGGTGAGTATCCTTTTGATCAAAACTAACATGATGATCCCCTGAGTGTGTCCTTCACTCAGTATTATCCAACCATGGGCGGGTCGGTGGAATAATGAGTTTTAAGCCTAGTGGATTGCTTAATAATTGCCAAGGGATCGTCCAAATTAGTTAAACACACATATACAAAAATAATCTTTAATATACATGAATTTTAAATAAGCAACAGCGTATATAAATATAAATAGGATTAATCTTGCACTGAATAAATAAGTCTACAAAAATGTGGGGATTACTTGCAGATTACTCACTGGGATGTTTGCATCTTAATGACACCAGACAGAACGAAGAGAATATTATTATTGAGTTAAACACTGAATTAAGTAAGCACTTCTAATATTCGAGGGTATAGGCTCAGGATGAGAATTCTAGTACACAAATACACTGGTGAAGTTAGGGAAGGGGATAATTTAATTAACGATACCTTTGAGTTCGTAAGTATTTTTGAAGGGAAGACGGTGACGATCTTCTTCTGGTGACGATGATCGCACCTAGTCTGGCCGTTCGAGGTTACAGAATGAGAGGGTAATCCTAGACCGGTGATGTACTGATCCTTTGCCGGATCACGAAGGTGAGCCAAGCGGTGACTCAATCGGACTTCCTGGTTTGGCACTAGGAATGGTAATCCAGTCAGACTTCTTCTAAGTATGTACAGGATGGTTCGGGCTGGTACGGATACAAAACGTGACGTTTTAAGTTAATTCGACACTAGGGGAAGGATTGATCTATTCGAACTGATCCTTTATCGTCTCTCCTCGAATCAATCTCTCTTCTTTCCTTCAGGGGCTTATTTATAGGTTGGCGACCGCCCCATCTAAGGGGAAGGGGCGAGGCCGCATCGGGGAGAGCGAGGGATAAGGCCGCATCGGGGAGAGCAAGGGGTGAGGAGGGTGGCACCGCGGTGCCCAAGTCGGCTTGTTAATTAGAGACACCACCAACCGTCACCATCCTTGGTGTTCCTTTTGACTGGCACCGCTTTTTGGGCGATTTAACCACAGGCCTCCGGATCTCGTAGGTAATTGGATCCTTTGAACGCGGCTTAAGGGCCTTTGGTGGTCAAATTAGCACAGTGGCTCACTGGAAAATTTAAAGATTGACTACAAATCACTAATAAAAATGACAAAAAATGACCTGAAAGATAGGTTAAGAAAATGGGATACAAAAGAGTGGAAAAAAGAACTTAAAGATAAAAGTAGCCTAACACTTTATAGGGAGTATAAGAAAGAGATAAAAGAGGAAGCAATATATGACAACACACCTGCCTCAGTAATACTGTTTAAGGCAAGAACTAACAGCCTAATGCTGAATGACAGGAATAGATTCCAAAATCAGGACACTGCATGCAAACTATGCAAACATACACCAGAAGATATTTCCCATTTCTTGCTTGAATGCCCTGAATTAAATAAAGAAAGAGTGCTTATAAAAAATACCCTGGGCAAAAAAGAAAAGGACATCAACAAAACTATTGGAAGCATTCTTTTTGAAGAAGAAAACCTGGATGAGAAGAAAAGAGAGGTATACAGATTATGGAAATTAAGAGAAAAGAAAGTAAAAGAAATTGACAGTGCACAAGCTAGTAAGAATACCAAGTAATTATAGGGATAATACTGTCATATATTAAAAATTCACGCATTTACTTGCTCCATTGACAACTACCATTAAATATAAGTACCTAACAATACATCCACGTGTTTTTCCCTTAAAATATATATGTGTAAATCAAATAGCTGTGACAAAGCAAACAAGGCTGCATGATAAATCTTATGTAAATCATAAAAAAGTACCCATATACATGCACTAAGCTTGTGTTTACATAAATAAGTAAAAGTCTGGACATACAGCCTACTTAATACGGCTGGCTACTTACTGACAATGGTGTAAACCTGAATTTTAAGTACATGATAGTTATATTCTAAACAATGCAAAAAAGTAAATGACTAACAATTAAATCGGTATTTTAAGTACATGATAAGTAAATTTTACACACTAAAAAAAAAAAAGTAAAGGACTAAGAATTAAACCAGAATTGAATATTGATAGTAAGGATATTTTATCTAGAAAGCTGCATATAATGGGATTCCATGAATCTCATATGTGTTATGGAGGTGCCGATGGAAAGGCAATACCTCTTATCTTATCTTATCTTATCTTATCACTCCGGCTACCTATGCGGCGGGGAGACCAAACAGGGTAGGCAGTTAAAATGTTATTCGCCAGCTAACGTTCCCACGAGTCTCCTCATGTGGCTTGATTCTCTTGCTTTCTCCGCCTGGCCCTCCGGGCGGCTTTATGTTGTAATTCCTTAATTCCTCTACAATATATATATATATATATATATATATATATATATATATATATATATATATATATATATATATATATATATATTTATATATATAAGTGGAATAACTCAATAGTGAGTTATGATATATGATAGTGAAACCAGTTTAATGACCCTTTTTGTTTTGTTGGGATTTTGAGGTGATAGTGACTTGTGTTCATTCCATTCGCAGTATACGACTGGAGAGTGTACGGTAAACTTCATGCCGAAACTAGTCTCATAAATTAAATTCTATGCTCCTATGCAGTGGTTTCACTATCATATATATATATATATATATATATATATATATATATATATATATATATATATATATATATATATAATAATAATCTTGCGCTCCTCTCGCCTCATAGGACGAGTATCGTTATCTGGCACTCAAGTTTCCGGCTCCACTATACTTACATAGCCCCGGAACTTATTACTTCCTGCGAAATATGTAGGACAAATCTCTTTTCTCTCAAGGGCGCTTAATGCAAGACCATAAGCATTTTTTTAAGATGCCCCGAAATGGACAACAACAGGAAGTTCTTAATCTATTTATATACACAAAACTGCACAACCACTCGTCGGACTTTTCACACCTACAGACATTTTCTTGTATCGTGACGTCTATAAGTATCTTCCCTCAATTCATCGCAGTAATTTTAACTCCCCTCACTGGTTTTGAAATATAAAAATCAAAATTTAGCTCTTTGGGACATTTTTCGATAGGCATTCATTGCTACTTTTTCATGGTTAGTGTCATACTATTATACTCGCGTATAGTCATTAAAGAATCGACCTATTTCCACCAGATGTTCCATTCATACCCTGACCACAACCGCCATCCACACTCCATTCCTTATTGTGCCTTTATTTGAATTAAAGAGAGAGTTACATAGAGTTACATAGATACACAGATCACACGGGTCTTACGACCCACACTAAGGTGATCTGGCCTTAAATCTACTGCCACTTACACATAGAATAGTAGAAGTAAAGGATAGACAAGTTTTAGGCCTTCCCCACCCTCCACTCCCTCCGGCAACATCCGTACATGAAATATTTTTGGAAAAGTACCTTGCAGGTGTAAGAAGACAGTACCTGAAGGAAATTTGCATTGAATAGTAATTAAATAAAATGAATATGAAAACCACTTACATACACCTGAAAGAGTTATATTTTTTGTAATATTATCTTATTTTGTAGCTTATGCTAAACAATTCCAATATTTGCTAAGTGTTTGTCTAATCTCATAAGTATTTTGAAGCACTCGATAAGCTACCCCCTTAGTCTTCGTTTTCTGACGGAAAATAAATTGAGTTTTTTTAACCTCTCGTGGTAAGGTTTGTTACGTACTGACGGGATAAGTTTTGTCGCTCTGTGTTGTACAGCTTCTAATTTATCTATGTCTTTTATTAAGTAAGGGGCCCAGAACTGCACAGCGTATTCGAGATGGGGCCTGACAATACTTTTATATAGTGGCATAATTATCTCCTCGTTTTTATAAGTAAAGTTTCTTTTTATAAATCCTAGTGCTGTGTTAGCTTTGTTTGCAGCAGCTGCGAATTGGTTTGATGTTTTTAAGTTTTCTGTAATTATTACTCCTAAATCTTTAACCTGCGGGGTTGTGTTTATTAAGCCGCCTTGCATTGTGTAGTTGTCTTTTTTATTTTTTGTTCCGCACTGAAGGATTTGGCATTTGTCGATATTAAATCGCATTTGCAATTTCTCAGACCATTCGGTAATTTTATTTATATCAGCTTGCAGGCTAGCCCTGTCCTTTTCGCATAATACTGAGTTACCTATTTTCGTGTCATCTGCAAATTTAGATATGATATTATTTATTCCAACGTCTATGTCAGTGATGTATATAGTAAATAAAATAGGTCCCAGGACTGATCCCTGAGGAACACCGTTGGTAACAGATACCCAGTCCAATTTACGCCACTTATTATCACTCTCTGCTTCCTGTTTTTTTAACCAGCTACTAATCCACCTTAATATATTACCGTTAATTCCTAGCGTACGCACTTTGTTCATGAGTTTGTTTGATGTCATTATTAAACCACGGCAGCTTGCCTCTATTCGCGTTACCATTCTTTGTCTTAAGAGGAACATGGTTTTCTTTAGCTATAAAAAATAGTTCTTTAAATATATTCCAAAGTTGATTTACATCTTCTATTTCTATCAGCTGTTCGTGAAGAGAGAGAGAGAGAGAGAGAGAGAGATCTACAAGGAGCTACAAGAAAAATAAGTACCCTAGAAGACCTTACGGTCTATTCAATGAGGGTACCTTTAGACTAGCTGTCGAGTGGGCACATCCCCGCTCAATTGCCTTACGTCCTCCCTAAACGACCACTTTTCAAGACTTTGTCTAGTCTTGACGTGACCTGCTCAACAGAATTGCTGTTGACAACCTCCACCGGAAGTGCGTTCCAGCTACCGCAGATACTGTACGTGATAAATTTCCCACACAGATCGCGGTTGTAACGCTTCGGCTCAAGTTTGAAGCCGTGATTTCTTGTTCTGCTCTCAGCAAGTGTGAAAATATCCCTGTAGTCAACATTGTCGAACCCTCAAAGTATTTTGAAAACTTCGATGAGCTGACCACGCAGTCTACTGGTTTCCAACGAGAACAGATCTAATTCCCCAAATCTATCTTCATAACTTTTATGTCTGATAGAGGGAATCAGTTTGGTTGCCCTGGCTTGCACGCGTTCCAATCTAGCGATGTCCTTTCGAAATGAAGGACTCCAAAATTGTACGCCATACTCCAGGTGTGGTCGGACATGTGAATTGTACAGACAGAGTACTATTTTCTTGTTCCGATATCCAAAACTGTTGCTTTATATAACCTAGTATCCTTTGGGCTTTCTTCTCCGCCTCAATACACTGCCTCGAGAACTTGAGATCACTAGTTATAGTCCCACCCAAGTCCTCAGTGTCGGTGGATTCAAGAGCAGTGCCCTTAAGGATATAATGAGATTGGGGGTTTCGGTGGCCGATATGCATCACTTTGCATTTGTTCACGTTAAAAGTCATTTGCCACGTGTCCAACCTCTCCCCAATCTTCCGAAGATCTTCCTGCAGCCGGGCAGTATTTCCTTCCTTTGCAACGTTCATACCAAGCTTGGTATCGTCGGCAAATTTGAAAATCTTCGCAACTACGTCACCATCCATATAATTAACATAAATAATGAACAGTAGTGGTTCCAGGACAGAACCTTGGGAAACACTGCTAGTTATGGGCGCCCACTTAGAAGCTTGTCTATTCAACACTACCCGATGCCGTCTGCCTTTTAGCAAGTTCTTTATCCAACCTGTTACGTTTCCGTCTATGCCCAGCGCACGCACTTTGCGGAGAAGGCAGCGGTGTGATACCTTCTCAAAGGCTTTCTGAAAGTCTAGGTAGACAACATCCACCGCTTTATCCCGATCATGCTCACTGAAAAGGAGAGAGAGAAAGAGGAAGAGAGAGAGAGAGAGAGAGAGAGAGAGGGAGGGAGAGAGAGAGAGTCACTCCGTCTACAATTTGGTGGTTTAATACTTTTTTTCAATAGCACAGCAATTACTGACTCTTCATGCGATATGATGGACGAAAACTCCGTTTTCACAACCAACTTTTTAATGGAGGGTAGAGTAAAATGCTCGAGGTTCCAAGGCAGTGAGGAGTAAACATGTAAAAGATATAAGATAAGTAATTTATTATTATTATTATTGATCTCGCATCGTTATCTCGCTACGGGCCTATGTGGGTCCGTAGGTTGAGGGTCGGATGGTAAACATTTTACTTTTTAATGAGTTTTTGAAAGCTTTGAAGGTCCTAAGGTCATATGGCCATAAGCTCATAAGTCAGAATAATTGAGATCACGCGACTTAAGTTTGTTAACCTTGGTTTTATATAAATTTCTCAGCAGCAGAATTCAATCAATTGATTAGGCTTTGGCCTGACGCTTGAACATTGCAGCCATACACCACCATGCTGCTGCCATAAAGTTCAGCGAGGGGAGCGACCTCTATTAAAGAGGACACGAGGACACACAGTGGACGATTGTAAGAGTTAATGGGCCAGCGAGATTAATAATAATAAATTAATTCTCTTAAACTTTTACATGTTTACTCCTCACTGGAAGTTGCTACCTAAGAACCTCGAGTATTTTACCCTACCTCCATTTTACCATCAATCGGAGGGGGGGGGAGATTACTATGTGGGAGGAAGATTATGGAAGAAGAACTAAGAAAGACTTCCCTACTCTTCCGGATATCATCCACACCCTCTTCCCTCCACCACTCTTCGCCACCCATCTACAGAATTCCCGAAATGGCGCCAGACAGTTTCCGTTCCCGCAGAATTTCATCTCCGAGTGGTATTTCCTGTCCCTCATTCACTTTTCCCCACCTCCCACAGCCTATTAAACGTTGACAACATTCCACTATTGACCACACACACACACATATCCCAAGATACCATGATTGAATCAAAGATTTTTCTCGTTCTGGGATTTTCGGGGATGCGACAAGGTGCTCCCCGATAGATATAGGTGTGCTAGAGAACCTGCTAGCTTTTGCTAGGCTTCTGAGATGCTGTAGGTGTAACACCTGTTTCCATCTGGGATCTGCAGGTCCATTTCAACACTATTGTACCCCGCTATCCCGATAAAGGCTAATTATATAAAGTTATGACCAATTAATATTTTCCCCCATATTAATCAAGCCATTAAGCAAATTTTATCCTATGACCTTCTGAAAGGTCATGTTTTGTGTCTCTCTTTTTATAACGATGTCCAGTTTAGGATTTTAGGCAAGTCCATCTCCTGAATGTCTTCTAGCAATGTGCACTGCCTATTTCCATTTCAAATTTCAATTCATTTCACTATAAGAATATATCGCACCAAATTGTGTTTTTTGGTGCCTGCGGGTTATTCCTAACCTTCCTAATAGGTTATTAAGCCAACAATGCATAACTACAAAAGTCCACGCACTTAGCTACTTAGCCTGTTTCAAGGGAAAAAAGTTAGCTAGCTTAACGTTAACGTTAGCCAAGCTACCAGTAGCTAGCGTTAACTAAACTGCGGTAGCACCCCAACTACATCTACATATCAACATCTCTGTATTTATTTAAACCACACAGATAACAATTGGCAGAAAACTTAGTTCAATGTTAAGCTGAAATGATTGTTGTTAATCATATACTTAGTGACGAGCCTTTTGTTGACGAGTGCTGAATGTGTCCATGGAGCAGACGGCAAACGCAGAAAATAATTTTAAAATAACTCGCCTTGGTGTCCTGGCTCTAAGATCGAACCTGTGAGGTGCCATCTGTGTGCCTGACTAATATATATATATATATATATATATATATATATATATATATATATATATATATATATATATATATATATATATTTATATATATATATATATACATATATATATATTTATTAACTTTTGAAAGATTTTGACATTCAAATATGTCGTGGTATAGCTTATATATCATACATACATCTATTATATTTGATTTTAGAGTGCGCGGGGGTTTCCTTTTAATAGGTTTGGGTAGGCCGAGGTCCGGTTACAAGGTCAGATCATCGTAAGGGAGGGCTAGTCCAATAGATGCTATTTTAAAACTTGGTATTGGCTGAGAGTTCCAAATCTTACTTAGTTACAGGCTGTTGTTATACGGCTATGATGAGTTCGAGGGTGGGAAAGTACACAAATGATAATGGGGAACGGTAGACGGCAATTATAAATTTGGGGAAGCTAAAATATTCGTTACGATACCTTGTACACAAATGGAGGGGTTGGGAAGACGATGGTCGTTTCCGGCGAAGTGGTGAGATGATGGTTGGGTCACCTCGACGGGGTCCAAGATCAACTTGCTTGTAGTGAAATATTCTTTTGAGATGACGGGGGGTGGGGGAGCAGAGTCTTCGAGAAGGGAGGTTGGGAATTCTTCCGGTGTAAATTCCTTTGAAGAAAACGGAGGGTGAGTTTCTCCGAGACGTCAACGGTTTGTTTGGTCGGATATGCGTAATCAAGGGGGTATTGCGCTAAGATGAATCTTCACTGAAGCCTTTTGGAATAAGACTTGGTTCTTGTTTGGAGATGGCGTCAATGAGCGGAGTCGGACGGGTATTCTTACGGGGAGAAAAGTTCTTAACTAGTTCTTGGGGGTGGATATTTTTTTATCCGAGGAGGGATGCTTGGTTTTGTCCCACAACGTTTCCTTGCCTTCGGCGTATGACAACCCGAATCGAGGAGGAGTAAGATCGTCTGCACTCGAGAGCTTCTCTCACACAAATCTCATCATTCCTCCTTACGCGGGTAGATATGGACACCAAGTGAGGGAGCTTACCCCATAGAAGAGGGAGGGGGGGGACTATCGCCCATCGTTTGAGTCATGGCGAACGCGGCCCGGGTGGCGATTGTCTCAACAGCTCCCAGCGTGGCTGGAAGGGGGGGGGCGAGGGGAGACTTCTCGTCTTGTTTAAATACTCGCCTTGATAAGGGCTACATTCCATGAACCCGCTCATATACTTTCTCACGCTTTTGAGCTTCGAAAATTGTTTGTAAGCTACACGAGGCCCATTACGTGGAGACAATGCTTAAAAGCGACGTTATTTCTCCCATCACGTGCTTGTTCCCTCACAAAATATAAACAAAGTCTGTTGCGCTGTTAACAGTACATAGATGTTGGTATAAATACAAAAAATACAATTTTGGCAGGGGTGGCCAGTAGGATGGCCATCTTTTTGATCAGGGTGGCCTTGACCACTACTGGCCACCACTTGGAGGCGTGCGTGATCAGATGTCACAAGTTATCTTAAATTTATGCATTCTTTTACCTGCTCCAAAGTTCGACAATCTTAATGCCTCTTTTATCTACCAAACTATTGACTATTCTTTTGTCTTAAAATATTATTTTAATTCTAATTATGACACACAACTCTCTTATAAATTTACTCTATTTCGCCTAGATCGTGGCATAATAATACCATGACATCAGCAAATTGAAGATGACTTCATATCTTCTGTAGCTAGAGGAGTGTAGGAAAGGGGTGATGAAAAATTAATGAATGAATCACCGGATCACCGTTAGCGAGCATCGAATCGACTGCGGCATTCTGAGTCTCTGAAAAGACATTCAAGCGAAGCTTTTAAATCCCCCGCATGCATTTCTCGGTACGCTACATTGCCATTAATTCTGATCTTTTGAATCCACTATAAATTCTCAAAGATCGCCTCAAAAACTGTTAAAAAGAATTTCGGTTGGGTGGAATCCCCGAGTCTCCCTCCATTTCTTATTTGTATTTATTACCGACTGAGAGCAGCCTAAATTACGATGTTGCATGAGGGCATATAGTTAGACACAGAAATTTAAATTCACGTTACTAGTTGAAACTTTTTAATTATTTGCTTGATTAATATTTCACTAATTTCGGTTGAATATTAATCTTGCCTATTTATTTCAAGGATAATCAAAAAATCTAATCTAGTCTTCCGGACGCGGAAAGAACATTTTTCGGCAAGATTAAAACTTTACCTGCACATCTGAAACCTAGTGTCACTGAACTTTGTTAACAATTGCAATGTTTAAGTTTGTTCATACTTTTCTATAGCTTGCAATAGTTATTGTGAATTTTGCTCATTTCCACCTTGCAGTACACCCAACTCATATTTGTTGGGCTGCTTTGATGGACGCGTTTTTAGTCACGTGGAAGCGACTCTATAAGTTACTATGTCGTTTCGTAGGTTTAAGGGTCGAATGGTAACCACTTTACTTTTGAATGAGTTTTTTTTGGCAATATCATCGTAACTATTCGGCCGAATTTAACGAAATTTGAGATTCTAATGTTGTTTTACATTTTCTTTCGAATGGTATATTTCCCAAGGTCCTCGGAAAGTTAGTCCGGGAATTATTAAAAGTAAACTAACTATGGGTTGGATTACTTGACTTGTTGAAAGCTTTGAAGGTCGTAAGGTCATAAGTCAAAATAATTGAGAGCACGCAACTTATGTATGTTGACCTTGTTTTAGTTCTATCCACATACTTTGTATTTTGAAAAATTTAAACCATTTCCTGGTTACAGATGGTGTCTGTTTTGAATCGTTGTCCATTTGAAAACAAAATTGCTAACCCAACTTCGATCAGTGTTCTTATACAACTAGTACCAAAGCAACCCTATAACTGCTAACCCAACTTCAGTTTTCATGTGGATAATAGAAAGTTTTCTTTCCAAAAAACATTGTTCTTTATTGTTTTATCCGTTACAATAGGGGCTCCTTTACCATTAGCATCAAAGCAACTCCATAACATTAGGGTTTCCTGCCAATGCTCTACAGTTGGTGTTTTACGGTCCAAAGTTCATCGTCAACTTTCCACGAAATATGTCTTTCGGAATTATGGCCAAAGAGGTTTGTTTTTTTCGTTTCTTTACAAATCGAGTGAATGGAATAATAGGCTTAGTAGTCGTGTGGTAAAGGGCGTCCTCTCTGCGGCGTTTTAAGAATGGATTGGATGGATTTATGGGTGAGGATGCTAGGGGGGACTAAGCTAGGGGATGGATTTATGGATGAGGATGCTAGGTGGGACTGAGCTAGTGGGGGGATTTATGGATGAGGATGCTAGGTGGGACTGAGCTAGGGGGTGGATTTACGGATGAGGATGCTAGGGGGGACTGTACTAGCCGATGGATTTATGGATGAGGATGCTAGGTGGGAATGAACTAGGCGATGGATTTATGGATGAGTATGTTAGGTGGGACTGGGCTAGGGGAAAGATTTAGGGATGAGGATACTACGTGGGACTGAACTGGGTGACGGGAACACGAGCTGCCTCTTATAGCCTTTTGTAGCCTCATTTTCTTATTCAGATATCTCAAAAGTAAATAAACAGCATCATTTTTTAAAGATTTATTTCTAGAAACAAAATAATGTTAATTGATGCATTTAAATACTTAACATTGTATTTAGTAGACATGCACTGTTTAGCTTTTAATACATTAACCCTTTTAGACATAGTACTAATGAGTTACAGAATTGTCTCTTGTAAAATTTCTGCTCGGGCTTTACACAACATGCTGAACAAATATACATAAAATGTAGGATCTCGTTGATTTTTTTGGGGGCCCTACTCTGTCCATATGCCCCCAAAGGTGTTAAAGTGTATCCACATTAGGAGACTGGATTGGCTAAGGAAGTCTTCTGATCCCGTTTGTGCATTCCCAGTCCTTGGTATTTTTGGCCGTGTGGCATGGAGCGCCATTCTCCATAAATAAGGTTTCATTTTTTTTGGCATCTGACCTCTGGAGAAAACTTGGAGAATTCCTTTCCAAAGGATGGGGAAATATTTTCCCGATTTTATGTTGCTAATAAACCCCACCAGTTCTGAACGACCAGTGCTCCCTACACGATGGCTAAAACTCCGCCTTGTTTCACATTTGGTTTCATCCGATTTAAATCACACTCCTTATTTTGCAAGTCTCCAGACCACTACGCGTTCACTATCAGAAAATTGTGCCAATCTTAATTCCTCTGGGAATATGACAGTCTTCGATAAGCTTATAGGTCACTCTCCTATCTGATTTTCCCTCTATTTTCTTCTTATGATATTTGCTGGTCGGATAAGAGGTTTTCGCCTAGCTTCTCTGCCATAACAGCCAAGTTGATGGAGATACTTCACAGCAGTATTCAGACTCACTTAGAATCGATCTTCAACATCAGCAGTCTTACAACGGAGATGGTTTTCAACGATCCCCGTGACAGCCCGAAGACCAGAGGTGGGCACTAAACACATTTAAATTATTTAAATATTAAATACCTGAGAAAAATGTATTTAGATACTAAATACATTTTTAAAATGTATTTAGTATTTAAATACTAGATACATTAAATGTATTAAGATACATTTTTTAAATACAAATACATGATATATAATGACAATCGTTAAGGACCATTGGTATTACAACAAAAAACTATCCATTAAAATGAAATTGTATATTATAATTACTAATGTAGATTTTATGACAATTGGATTTAGTTACTATATAAGAATAGAAAGTTCCATAGAATGAAATTTCAGTTACTTATTTATATTAGCATTACATTTAAGTAATGTCAGTTGCTGAAATGTTTCGGGAGATAAAGAACTATGTTTGGGAGATAAGGTCAATCCTCCTAAAGAGAAGAGCCGTTCCACAGGAGCTGAGGACGGAAGGGTGGTGTTGTATTTAATAAATAACTTTTTTATGTTTGGATATCTTTCTAAAATTTGAAATGTTTTATTTTAATCCTAAAGGTAATTGAACAATTCTAAATCTACGGTTGATCGTGTTTGAGTGGGTTTTGTAAATCCCAAATAATCATCACTGTCCGATAATTCAGCTTCGGGTCCCTCTGCTAAATTCTCAATACTTGAATCATAATATTTTTAACCGAGTTTGGTGGCTTGAACTGTCCCATAAAATTCTGATATTAAACAACGGAGTTTGAAGAATGGATGGCTTGTTGATGCAATAATGGCATATCTAACGCTGGATTCATTTGCCAAGGTCAAATAAGATTGGTAGAGCTTTCCAAAGCCCTTAGTGACTGCAGTTAGAAGAGGTTGGCAAAATTTCAGAGAACGTGACTGAAGGCTCTTCAGCCTTTTCTCAACAGTGAGGAAGGTAGGAAGAAATTCTCCATAAAAACAGTTTTGTTCTCCCTGTAGGCGATCAATTGCCACTGCAATCGGAGCCAAAACTGAGACATACTCCCCAATAAATTCAATTTCGTGACTTCTGAACACTGGAAGTTCAAGGGACGTCATGAGTTGATGTAATTTGTCCTTGTGTTTTAAAAGTAATGACAATGCATCAAACAGAGTTCCACCTTGTAATGCAAGACACCTTTAATGAGCAATTGATAACAGTTTTTATAATGTCTGCTGATTTTGAACGACCTCTTTTGTTCCATAATGCTGAGAATTTTCCCATCGCAGCATGATTGATATTTGCAAAAGAAGATATTTTCAGTGCCTGTTTTGCATCAGTTGTGGCGACGAGACTGAGTGTGCGTGAAGCACATGCTTAAGTAGGCTGAAGCTGCATGGGTCAGACGAAAGGTCTTCTTCCTGATCTAAGGCACTTCTCATTAAGAAACTATCCTCCAGCTCGTGCTCACCCTGATCTTCTTCACCTACCTGGATTCCATCTTCTGAATCTGTGGACACATTTGCAGCAGTGACTGCAAATTCCTTAAACTCTTTAAAAAAATTAGAGCCGTTATCAGTGACAGTGTTCGTGATTTTCTGCAAGGGGATATCATATTCATTGATGATATTCTCCATGTGTTCAGCAATCTTGATGTAGTTATGTTCTCCTTTGAAGCGACAGCATGCCAATACTCCAAGGTCATGAACAAGAGCAGCTTCCTCAAGCTGAAAAAAAATGAAATAACAGTCCAATGTTTTTTTTATAAATGTTTCCATAAATTTTACATATTAATATAATCGAGATAAATTCCACCAACAAATAGGTCTGCTTTCAGCCAAGAGCTGATAACTCCTTAACAGTAAAGACATTTTCAATTTCATATTTCATAAAGAGCAAAATCTTAACATACCTAATGAAGTGTAACGCCCAAAAAACTACGGTGACGAGTTGACCAAATATCTGCAGTAAGACAAGTAAGAAGTGCTTCCTAGTTTATTCTTCAGTAGAGCTCTTGTCACTTTCTCTTCTTTTATAAGATTTCAGCCTAGCGTCCGCCTTGAAATGACTTGCTATTATAACGAAATACGTCGTTATAGGAATTCATTCTAATAACTACATATAATCGATCAATAATTGTACTAATTATTCCTGACATTTTTTTTTATTCAATAATATCTTCAAGTAAATGATAACGCGCTTTAAGAATATATGTATGTAGATTCTCATGATATTATTGTAATATATTAGCCTCTGTTGTTTTTATATGTCTTCCTTTATTTAACTTTTTTATATAGCCTACGTAGTGACCAATGATCCGAACGCTTTAGTATTCGGTCGTTATAAGAGCTTAACCTGTACTAATATGTACTATAATTATAAACAACATTTGTAACTCAGAACTCACCTTTAATTAATCTCACAAAAGCTAGTTGCTCCATAGTTGATAGGGGATGCATACCTTGTATGATAAAATCTGCAATCAGCTTATCAACAACGAATTGTTTGACCTTCTTAGTTTCCACCCCAAAACACTCCGGTTCTTTACTTTAACACCGCTGCATGAAGGACCATCGTTTAATACTGAACATTTTCTTTTTTAATCTTTCCTTTGAGCTATCACATAGTTATCCGCTTTTTGCACCAAAGCAGGATACTTTGTCAGTTGATAAATGTACATGATCAAATAATTAAAGGACATTTGTTTCACGTTGCCATAATTCACGTTAAATTCATTCAGCATATACTATAAATAAAGGTGTTGTAAAAGGAAGCCGGTAGGTTCGTGCATGGTAAACCTACGCTACTTAAAATTATCGTTAGCTACTAGCAATTTTGCCATTTTTAAAAATAAAAAATAGTGAACTTGTCAATTCAATTAAGTATCATATAATTAGCTTTAATAATTTTTTACCTTTAGATGAATGCCTAGATTGGAAGTAGCATTGCTCACCGCAGAGATTTTGCTATTGCATGATATACATACACACTTCACTTTTTTCCGTCGGAAGATTTCACTCTTAAAAATTTACCATCTAGTAAAGGATGACTATAATTAAAAGATTCTTTATCTACCTCGTCTTTATTATTGTCTAATCTCTCCATTTCACACTCTTTCAAAGAAGCTAAAGTTGCCATGCATCAGTTGAAATAACGCTGAGCGCTCTCACTATTAAACTGAACACAACTATGATCATTTGTTAACTGAGTTTGAACTGATGCAAGCAATCTTCCCTCACTGGCTCACGCAATCAACCGTTTGTCATACAAGTTGCGACAAGCTAAAACATGCATTACACGTTCTTAACAGCTATACAAACCTCTTTACAGTAAATTAATTGCAAAAAGTATTTAAATACTTTCAAAAATATTTAAATACATGATTTCAAATGTATTTACAAATACAATTTCAAATACATAAATGTATTTAAATACTACCCACCTCTGCCAAATACTACATGTCACAGAGCCCGGATCGGCCTGAGCGGGAGGCTGTTGAGTCCTTGCCCATTCCGATGAATTGTACAAGCAATCTGTTAATTGTGGCAAGAGGAATCCCAAAGTTTAGTAGAAGTTGACTCTAGTTGTAGCGCCCCTCAACCCTCAGATTGACTGACAATACACCCTTTTTTAAAATCAGACAACTCTTTTGCTTCTGTTGTTATGGCTGGTTGCTATAATCAATTCTGAAATGAAAAATAACAACAATATATTTCCAAGTTTGATCAGATTAAAGGAAAATTCACAGATAAAACGGAGAGAGAGAGAGAGAGAGAGAGAGAGAGAGAGAGAGAGAGAGAGAGAGAGAGAAAGAAAGAACAGAAAAGGATCAATTTGGAATCTCCGTAGATCATGTAGTCATAGAGGAAATGGTTCGGAAAGAAATTAAGAGGGGGATAGGATAAGAGTATCAGGTCGGTGGCTATACACCCTACGACGTGGTTTACGTGCGATTATGGTTGTACGACGTGACTGGAGCGGCAGGGGGGAGAGGGTGGGGGAAAGGGAGACTAGCATTCATGGAAACGCGCCTTTCGCGCTGGTGCTAGATTTATGTGGGTATTGGTGTTGGCTCTGGGTAGTCTCGTGCTGCGGGGTACCTTCGTGCCTCTGCAGCGTTTTGTCTGGTGTGAATGTGTATGTATGTGGCGTCTCTTGCGAGTTTCCTCAGTTGTCGCGTTAAACCTGCGGAGAGGTAAGCCTTTAATGGTGGTAGTTTGTTGTTTTCATGTACATTAGTGAATCGAGAGACTATATCAAAACTAGCTAATGTGGGTTTAGCTACACCAATCTCAGTCACTTCTATGAAATAAAATGTATCCTTAACAGTGTAATCTTCTTCTTCTTCTTCTTGGCTTGTCCTTACCCGGGGTCGGCGTTATTGATGACTCGTTTCATTCGGTAAGACTCATTCATTAAGGTTTGGGCACAGACTTCACGGATGGATGCCCTTTCTGTTTCCAACTCTCCCTATATTTCCGGGTTTGGCACCGGCACTGAGCT
The DNA here is from genome assembly GCA_963969495.1 of Ceratothoa steindachneri. NCBI lineage: Eukaryota > Metazoa > Arthropoda > Malacostraca > Isopoda > Cymothoidae > Ceratothoa > Ceratothoa steindachneri. The sequence continues at coordinate 54,187,376 of OZ018329.1, forward strand.
GGATTGCCTCCCCCACCCCCGGCTAGGAAAGATTCCAATCTGAGTCATTTCACCCCCGGTGATAAATCAGATGTGTTTTGGTTTGTAACGAGGCTAAATTAAATTGTTTAATACTGTGCAGGTTTTTGGGGGTGGTCATTCTGTCAGAAGATAGAATGCATCTAAAATCTCAAAGCGTCTCTTCTTTTGTTAATTATTTTCTGATGAATTTTACATCGTGAAAGTATCCAGTGCTTCCAAATCAATCCTCACGATTTTCTTTTTCCTCCATATAAATTTGGTCTAATAATTTCAAATCGGATTTAAATAGGTAAAAAAAAAATTAAAGATTATAATTGAACTTATTTAGAGCTGATAAAATTGGGCGACGCGGAAGCTTATTACGAGTACTTTAGGCAAACCGTCGAGCACAGCGGGCTTGGTACCAGATGCAAACAATTGATCGTACTCAATTTCGGTTATCTTTTTTCTATATAAACAATTGATCGTATTCAATTTCGGTTATCTTGACTCACTCTATAATTTAAGAAGGGTATTTTTTTGAGTATTTGAATAATAATTTCATCTTAGTTTGGTTAGGACTTATGTCTTTTATCAAAGTTATTTCTAATAATTCTTTTATAATATCAAAAAACAAAATGGTGAAGTTCAGAAATAAATATAACTATCGAAATTTTGTGAACTTTTTAAAACCCCAAAAATTACAAATGGTGAAGTTCAGAAAATTTATTTTTATATATCTTCTATAACTCTATATTTTAGCAACGTGATATTTTGAAAGGGGGGAATTTTTGTTTAGAGTTTCCTTTTTAAAATTATTATAGTTGGCAAAGTTCCGAAAATCTCTAAAAATTTAACCATGGATGTTTTTTTTTAGATTTTAAATTTTAATCTTAGTAGCGATGCGCAAGCTCCCAATAGGGGGGGGGGAAGCCATTGCCTGGTCTTCCTATATAAACAATTGAGCGTATTCAATTTCGGTTATCTTTTATCTATGTAAACAATTAATCGTACTCAATTTCAGTTATCTTTTTTTCGTATTTCATAGTGCGTAAAATCCTATGGAGTTTGTCCTCAAGTGCTAGAATGTTACGAAGAAGGTCACCGTTGACACGAGAAATCTTGGTAGAATCATCCACAATTTTGTGTAATTTTTCCAAATAATCACTTATTCATAATAACGACTCCTTGACTTTTGCCCGGTTTACAGATAACTATCGTTTGGTCTTTTGAAAGATTTGATAGGGCATTGAAATTCGGTTGAAGAAATAATCAATCGAATTGAAGTGATTAAAACCGTGGAAAGAAGAATTGGTGAATCAATTGTAGAATCTCCCCACACACTGATCAAAATTGTAGAATCTCCAACCTAACTATAGTCGTTTGTAGAATCTCCACCCTGATACATAATGTTTAAATAATAAAACAATCAAACAATATAATTCTACTAAAGAAGAAATTTACTGAAAGCAGTACTAGGGCGGGTCCTACTTTGGGGCAACCGTATATTTTCATTAAATCCTTTAATGAGAAGTGCTTAAATGATAGATTTTCTGGTGTAGATTTTGAAAAAGAACTTTATTTTGTTATACAATTGCTCCTACCTACATCAATTTCCATTTAAATAAAAGTAATTTTTTTTTCTTTCATCACAAGCTTATGTAACCTATTTTTATTTAATCCAATTACACACCAACACAAAGTAACCTCAAATTTACATATTTATTGAGTGAGAAACGTGTATGAAAAGCTCCACGTATTGCATGGGTCACTTTGGGTCATATTCAAAAGTTAAGCTTCACCAGAGCACACAAATCTTGCTTTGACTCATTCCTGGACATCAGACGTCTACTTGTCTTTTGTGCCCTGATTCCTCCATCCCTCTTTTCATCTGAGAAATACTTGGAAGAAGCCTCAGTTACCATTCTTACAACCCTCTCAGTGCTGTGTGTGTGACAAGGCCAGTCAAGTACATTGGTAGGAAGTTTTTTCAATTCAGAAGTACTTAAATAGCAAGTAAGAGGTGGCTCAGAGACATCCTCTGACCAATTGATCAGATCTTCAATCCTTGTAGCATCACAATCAATGTCTGATGTGCTTCTAAGCCTTACAAAGGAGTCTCCCAGTTGAATATCTGGGTCCCCTTCTCCTCTGATGGTCTGGATTCTTTTCACCCCTTCAGTTCTCTCCGCCTGATCTTCAGAGCATAGGAGGGTTTGGAGGATGGCTTCACTGTATGCATACCAAACTGATCTCTTAACAGTTGGCAAAACAATATCCAACACCTCCTTTCTCTGAGACATAAGGCAGTGAAGTTGATAAGGAATGTGCCTAGGTCCCTTGGGCCAAGAGTACTTAATCTTAACGTTAAGCCAGCATTGGTAGTATACACCAATGATGAACTCAACAATCAGTCGTAGATTCTTAAAGGCTTTTCCTTTGAGCTCATGCTTTAACACCCACAGCTGAAGAAGTCTGTTAGCTGTGGTCAGCCAGCGACTGTGGTTTACTGGTCGTATTTCCAATAGAGAAAGCCCTGTAGGAAGCACTCCATCTCTGATTACCGATACAATTCTATAGCCGTAGTGTTGATCAATGGAAAGATCTTGCACCACTGCCTGAGGCATCTTGGTAAGAGGAGGACCTAAATAAATTTGAGTGAAATTTGGGTTGATATCCAAGTCTGTAACATAGTCAAGGAGCTTTCCTATTGGTCCCGAATATTTTTTGTCAGATAGTGTCGGACCATCCAGGTTGATAATTTGATGACGGAGAGGAAGTTGCCCAGTGTGCAGATTAGAGACCAACCAAACAAGCTTTTTGCCCCAATGGAGCTCCATTTTTCGCATTTCTCCAGCATTTACACCTGTATTTACATTCGTGGAGTCTCCTCCAATGGCCATGAAGCTTTTATCCAAACCACTTTCCATCAGCCATCCAAGAATAGCCTAAGTGATCTTCTCTGCATGTGATTCTTCTTTTGTAGCCTTTTCTGGGGCAAAGTGGAAGAGGTAATTGCTCCCAGGCTCACTGATGACAGTGTAATGCTCCTCTTTTGTTTTTGCTAGAAACAATTTTTCACTTTCCTCTGCCTCCATCCTAAAGTTTGTCACATCAATTCATCCATCAAAGAGAACACTAGAAATTCCCCCATCCATTCTTAAGTTTTCCTCAAACTCATGTTCAATAACTGTCATTAGCTTTTCCTGTGCTCTCTTAACTTTATTCTTATCGATTACTTTACTTGTATTTTCCTTATGAATGAATCCAGCATCTATTAAAGCTGCTGTTGCTATAGTTGCAGTTGGTCTCAATCCGACACCATACCTTATACTAGCAAGAGAAATATTTGGAATTTCATCATAATTCTTTCTATTCCTGGTGGAAGATTCTGGCTCTTGGACAGCTTCAAAAGTTACTTCCATCACCCAAACTGTTGTCACCATCTGAATTTTCTGCCAAAAAATGCTCGATTTCTTTTATCGCTGCTTTTCCTGCTAAAATAGCGCTTTCCTCCTTACTTTTTCTCTTTTTTTCTGCTATCCTTTTTTTTTCTGAAGCTCTTAATTGTCTATTATGCTCTGGAATATCAAGACCTCGTATTTGAAAGGTACCTTTACTTCCAACCTTCTCCTTTTGTCCTTTTTTTTCTCTTTACTACAATAGCAGTTAATGTGGGCTTCAGTCTCACAGCCATTACAACCTACTTCTCCACAACTGGAAATTTGACATTTGCATGTCAATATATCAAATAACTTATCTAGTTTTGCAATCAACCTCTCTTTTACTTCATTTTTTCCTTTACCAAAGGAAACTTTTACTGCCTCCTTCAAACCTTAAGCTTTGATATATTGTGACCTTTCAATTTACATGCCTTACCAGCTGGTCCACTTCATAATTTCTCCGGTCATCTTAACTTTGCTTCCTCAAGTAGATGATGTCCCTAAAAATATCTCTTATTGTTGGTAACTCATACACCATCAGCTCTTGCCTAGTCCCAACAAAATTAGTCAGATGAGAACTTGATTTGGACCTTGTCTTGATTTTCGCCATTGTCACACTAATCGCAGGTATATCTGCAAATGAAAAGATGGCAATTAGATTAAGAAATAATCTCTACCAAATGATTATATGTTATTCTAAAATGATCCACAGCCTTTACTAGCATTCAAATAAAATGTAAATTCTCTATAAACAGTTACCAGTTACAATAGTTACCAGAACTGGCAACACTACTGGAATATTGCCTTCCACTGAGTAATGAGTACTGGCTACTGCAATTTTGGAGTTAGACCAAACTAAATTAAGGGTCATTTTTAACAGGTTTTCTACTTCTCATGTCTCTCTAATAGATTTTTTAGACAAATATCTTTCAGACTACATAAATGTATTGATGATAGAAAACGGTAAATTTGATCTTTTATGGTTAACTAAAATAATAGTAAAATATAGCAAATGACCCCGAACTAACAATATTTCAACTTAAAATTGATGTAGGTTAGATCAATCAGAATTTGACATTTCCGCCAAAAGTTTGTTCTTTTCACCAATATTCATCATTTGAATACTCCTCATCACCAGTTTCATAAAATTCTAGAGTATGACCCGCCCTAGCAGTATATGCACAATAACAAAAAAAATGAAGATATTGCAATGCAATTTGTTGACACTAATTTTCAAACCCATTTAAAGCAAAATGGTCTCTCCACACGAATGAGAGAATTTAAAACTTCACTTCTTCAGCCGCACATTTTATAAATTTGAGCCTTGTGCTTCTTCAGTACGACTCAATATGTTAGGTATATGGACTCCATTCACCAAGTCCACAAAGTTCACTGAATGGTTGATGGTTCTGTGAACGAACCCAAGACATTGCAAATTTCGGTAGGATCTCCATTCGTTGGTGTGAATGATAGATACAGGTCGCACAAATGCTTGCGCAATGAGTAAAAGCGATGCCGCATATCTTCGATCCACGATCCCCATGTAGCCAACTGCAAGAGTTACACTGGTGTCACCTAAACCTAAAACCAAAAATGCCGAAAAAGGCGCCCGTCCATGATGGTTCTTTGGCTTGTGATAAAAGCAAGACTCGTCCACCTCCACAACAACTCCGGGACCTTCTAAAGAAATAATAGGATTCGCTGTAAAGTAATTAGTACACCCTCACGTAAAAAGTTGTAGCAGTCCACGATGGTCTTCTCCGAAATATTTTATAAGCCTGGCTGTTGCATTTTCAGTCCATAAATAGCTTGGATCCACTTAAACAAGGACAAATTTGACTGCAAAAATGGATCCGGTTCGTATTGACAATGTTGACTTGTATTTTGAACAGTTTTTCACTTGGCATTTCCATATATAACCATCCTTTGTTTTTGCATATTTCGTCCAATTCCTATAATTAGGATTTACAACAGGTCACCACAGTAATCAACGGAAGAGTATAAGTATCCAGGAATGTCAATATCCTCTTCATTTTTTAACCTATTATAAGCCCCCAAGGAATCCGTTTTAACTACTCACCATCAACTCTATCTGTTATTAACTGGTTGTTTTAACTAGATAATTTGTATCACAAGGCATGATCAATTGTAGAATGTCCCCCTCAGCAACACTAAGAAGCGCACATCTGGGGGAAAATTCTATGTGTAATCCGAATTGGCTAAATTCTTTAGGGAAGAAAGTTGTTAAAAAATTTAGTATTATTAGAATGAATGCGGAAACTACTAAGAGAATTGAAAATATTTCCAAATATCAAAAAGTGTCGTTCAAAATTAATTTTCCGTATTGGTAGCGAAAATTGGAGACCCTTTGATAAAGTTTCCAATCAAATTGACTCGGATGACGGTCACAGTAAATATAGCTTGCCTCGTATTTGAAATATAGCCCTAATTTAATCATAACTTGAATTTTTACTAGCTAAATAATTGGAATCACATCGTATTGTATTATAAATCATTTTGAATGGATTTTTTTGTCGGAATAAAAATATGATATTGACATTTTATATTACCCAATATTAAAGAAAACATGATTAATTTAATTAGCATTCGGGGGCGGGGCTTATATGTCTGAAGTCAAGAAGCACCGCTGTCAAAAGTACGAACAATTGAACAAATTAAAGCGTCTAGAATAAACAATCTAAAGTGAAAAAAGTGAATGAATCGAGTGAATAATAATTAAAATGGTCCAATAGTGTAAAATATAGAATAATAAACTAACGATTAAACTAAACGAGAATACAAATATCAGTACAACTATTTAACAGATTAGATAATAATTTAACTCGTGTGTAAATAGTAATATCATAAAGTGCTACCAAAATAAAGTGCTAAAATTAATGTGATTATATCATAAAATTCACATTAAAATTATGAATGTGTCTATATCAAAATTTGACTTAAAAAATTATCTCTAAAAATTTACTAAGTGTAAGAATCGGTCGAATAGTTATGATGTTATGGCCAAAAGAAACATAATTCCCGCGTTAAACTTGGGAGGGCTTTAGCAATTATAGCATTCGAAAGAGAATGTAAATAACAAAAATTACAAACATTTCATGTATTTTATCAAAATAATATATAGTGCTAATAAGTTGACCTCCCCGTTGATTCCGGGAGAATCTGTTTTCCTACTCATACTTATTGTTTACTCTTCTCCGCTGAATTTTCACATAAATATAACTTCACCACTACACTTATTTATTTGTTCGTTTTGCATTTATGTATTTGAATTTTTTTTAATTCTAATATTTGTAAAATGAAAAAACTTATTGTATATTTCTCTCTTTAATACATCGCTCATCGCTCGCTCGCCTAACGAATCTAATGCTTGGCTTTCGAATTATGTATACTACTAGGTGATTAAAATATGCTGGTGGCGGGGGCAACCCCCAGCATTTAAGTGGAAATGGGTAGCAAAACTTCAATTTAGAAATAATCCCTTTGGGATTCGAATTCAAAACGGTTGCCAGCCGTTGTTAGGAGCTCTAATTTTCATTTTTTTACGCAGTCTTCCTTTACCTCCACCCATTTTGGGCGGAACTGGAGATGATGTGATAAAGTTTCATTGAAATCGGTAGTTGTCTATTCCAAATTTACCTGTTTCTATTTTTAAAGTTGTTTTGTGTTTATCATGCATCTTAAAAATCGTGTTGTTGATAAGTGAATCAATACAAGTTACGAGTATAATCAAAGTTACTAACAAACCCTACGCAAACTATCGATTTTTCTATAAGTTTCTTCCTTTGCTTACTTTACCCCCAAAGAGTTCGTGGAAATTTAATATTTTCCTTGCTATAGCGCAAGGATGTCCAGAATAGTTTTAAAGTTGAAGTTGAAGTTGATGTAAGAAGTAGGAAAATGTGTAGTAGGTATATAAAGATAAAAAAGAAAATTAGTTTTGCCCTGGTGTAGAGGGCTCCTCACAGGTTTGTCTCTTATTTTTCTTCCCTTTGTTTGTTATTATTATTTCTATTTATCAATATATATATATATATATATATATATATATATATATATATATATATATATTATTTTATTATATTTTTATTTTATTTTTATTTTATTTTTTTTGTAATTTTTTTATTTATTTATTATTATTTACCTAACTTTAAGGAAATAAATATATTTGATATTTCCTCCATCGTGGCTTTCAAGCCTTTCAAGTTTCTTACTTGCTATATGTTTCTTATTTTATATTTCTATTTTATAGTTACTATATGTTTTGCCGGGGTTGAGGTTTTAATTTTCGATTGTCTAGATTGGTTTTATAATGGGCACTACGCCTCTTTCACTCTTTGCTATTATCTCTTCATTCTTTGGATTTTTGTTGTTCTTACATCTTGTGGTTAGGTATATATATACCGACTTGTTCTCGGGAGCAGTTCCTTCCACTCGGGAAGAGGGATTTCCTGGTGACATGACCCCTGACTGCTCTCGGTATGTCTAGGTTGTGGTTGGTATTCGGGAGTATATCTTCCTCTATTTTGTCCCAGGTCTTTCTCCCTAGCCTTTAGAGTTCTATATTCAGAGGGTTTAGTCCTGCTCTTGCGTGCAGGACTGTCTGCTGAATATAGTCCGTCCTTTTCGCTCCAGCTATAAGCAGGGCTGCTTTGTTCTGCACTCTCTGCATTTGTCTGAGAGAGGTGGAACTCGCAGCCTGCATGACCACTGCCGGGTACACTAATGTTGAGCGTACCAGAGCAGTGTACAGCTTTTTTAGGTTCTTGGAGCTGAGGTTTTTAAACCTATACAGTTTGCCAAGCTGTATTTTGGCTAGGGAGATTCTGTCACTAATGTGAACTTTGTACCCTTTGGAGGTAAATTGTAGACCTAGGACTTTTCCTTTGTTACCATATGGGTAAACATCTCCATTTACTGTGACATCCATACGTCTTCGGCGGTTAATTGGTAGGATTTGGAACTTTTGGCGGTTGGTCTTGATTTTCCCCTTTCGTTCATATCGATTGATGTTGTCGACTTCGATGGCTGTCTGCCTTGCTTGATATCCGGCATGCTTGTAATAGCTGGGGACGATTTGCGTGATGTCATCTGCAAACTGCAGGTATATCACCCTCTCCCCTACCGGATCAGGTAAGTCCAGTTTGTACAGAAGGTACAGCAGCGGACTCAGACAGCCACCTTGTGGAACACCAGCCTCAAGCTCTAACTCGGGTCCTCTGTAGCTCTCGATCGAAATTCGGGCTTTTCTGCGCATGATGTAATCGCAGAGGACCCTTTCCAGGGTAGGGTTCAGCTGGAGGCCTAAGATCTTGTGTTGTAAGCCTCTTAGCCAAACCTTATCGAAGGCCTTTTGCACATCTCGAATCACCACGTCTACGTATTTCTTCTCAGCTTTACATCGGGCAATCTTTTCGGTGAGAAGGGCAAGAGCTGTGTCCGTCCCCCTTCTCTTGCGGAACCCGTGTTGCTGAGGGCTGTGGGCTTCTAGCTCGGTCAGTTGATCTTGCAACCTGTTAGCCAGAAGCTTTTCGTAGACTTTGCCTATAATCTCCAGGAGGGATATTGGCCTGTAGTCCACCAGTTGACCAGGCTTCCTCCCTTTGGGTATAAAGATGATTTTAGCTATCTTTAAACCGTCTGGGAAGTAGCCCGTATTCAGGGAAGCATTGTAGATGTTGGTGATTCCCCGAATGATCTGCTGGGGGGCATGTACTAAGTTATTTCTGGTGATGCCCGTCCAGCCTGGTGCCTTCTGTTTGAAGGTTTTTATGACTGCCATGACCTCTTCAGGTGTAGTTGGTCGGCCATGGTCTACCAAATTCCTCCCTTCGTCAACATAGGCATGTGGAAGCGTGCGATGCACCTTCTGATTCAGATCTTTAATCAGTTGGCCTTCGAATTCCTGATCGAATTCCGCATTTTCTTCAGGTGTTATCCTGAAGATATTTTTCCAGAACATGCGGAATCTTTCCTCCAAAACCGCCGGGTCTTCTAAGTAGTCATCTCCCTCCTTAATGCGGGTCTTTTCTCTTCTTGTAAGACCTTTCAACTTGTTCACAAGTCGCCAGAACACATCAGGTCGAACCTTGCTGTCAACCTTTTCAATCAGGCTGTCCCAGACTTCAGCCTGTTGCTGGTTGATAGCCTGCTTAAGTTCTTCACTCAGGCTGTCCCATACTTCAGCCTGTTGCTGGTTGATAGCCTGCTTAAGTTCTTCATTCAGGCGTCTTAACAGCGTTGTTCTTTCCCGATTTGTACCCTCTCTCCTAGTTTCCTCATACACCTCCCTGTGCACTCTAGCGATCTCTCTCATTTCCTCGGTCCATCTGGGTTGAGGGAGAGTTTTGTAACTTTTCATCGGTGCACTCTCGCGATCTGCTTCCATGATGCGGGCAGTTATCGCTTCCAGCTCCTCGTCGATCCTCTTCAGACTTGCTCCGTTGAGGCCTACTGGTTCATATCTGGCAAGGATTTCCTTGTAGCATTCCCAGTTGGCCGAAGCGTAGCTTTTCCGAAGAGGAATTGGGAGCTGAATTGGCGCGAGAGAAATGGTCGTCAAGATCGATATGTGGTCGCTGGGTACTGTCGGGCCTGGCTCACTACGGTAATTGAAAGGGAAGCCATCACTTGTCATGATTATGTCAGGTTTCGTTGCGGACCTTACGGTGAAATAGGTCGGAAAATCCGGTCCTATACGCTGAATGTTTTTCCTTCTCATAATCATTTCCAAGTTATGACCTCTTTCGTTTGTGTTCCCGTAGCCAGCCGTTTGGCATCTGGCATTGAGGTCTCCCCCTAGGAATACCATTCTGCCGTGGCCAAACAGGGTGTAAAAGTTTGTTAGAGGGAGGTATTTGCGTCGAGGTGGTTGGTATGCCGCCGCTACTATGAGCTTGCCTACTAATGTATGCAGCTCTACCGCCACGAAGGATTCGTCCATATCCGGAAGGTATTTGAACGACAGGTTCCTTCTGACGGCAATGGCTGCACCGTCGTACCTCTCCTGAGGATGGTTTTTTGATATCACTCTGTAGCCTGGTATCTTCAACTGCTTATTGGTCGTATCGATACCATGCTCCGTAATCAGTATGATGTCGGGATCTAGCACACGGAATATGTTGCCGTACGCCGTGGCTTTCCCCTCCCATCCATTACTGTTGAGCGTTAAGATATTTAACCTGTTTTTTTTGTTTTCCATTCTCTGTTCTGGCTTGTGTGGATATCTTAGTGTTTACGGGTGGTTGATTTCCTTTTCCCGTTTCTTCTTTTTTAAAATTCTGTTGGGGACAGTTCAACGAAGGTTTCACGATGGAAGGCAATACTTTGGTTATGCAAAGCTTCCTCCACCGTTTCTTCGTCGCATTGGGCATCGAAGTCCCATTTGTAGAATTTCTTCTTGATCCCCACGCAGATTTTGTTCAAGTCCCAGTCCTTCGGGAAGGGGAATTGTTCCGAGGCGTATAAATATAGGTTAATCCTATCAGCATCAATCTTCTTGTTCTTCGCCTTCTTCACCTTTTGGGGCTTTGCTTCGCATACGGAGCCCTCTGAGTCCGAGGAGTCCGTGGTGTCGGATGTCTCCGACTCTTTCGTATTCTCCGCACACTATGTTTTTGGTTGGACTGTCTTGGTGGCAGCCTCTCTCTCTTTTTTGGCTTCGATCCTGGGATCTGGCCGTCAAACCTCCTTATTGCTCCGCTTCTCTGTCTCCTGGTTTCTGCTAACTATTTCTTTGGGGACCATTTGCAACTGGAGAACGTCTCCAGATGGTGGGTTCTCGGGGAACCACATCTCCCTCATACCATTATTTGCCAGCATCTGGTTCAGTTCCTTTGCAAAAGTTCCTGGGTTGGTTAGATTTCTGACATGTGCATATAATATGCATGTCAGTATTTTTGTGGAGTTTTCATTTTCTAGTTTCAGGTAGGTCTTCTTCGCTTCTGTTTCTGTGAGGACTGCCTTCGCTGCTTGCGCATACGTGGTGTTCTGCCTCTGGTTTGCTCCTCTTTCTTTTGTTGCACCTTCTTCTTTATTAGGTCTTTTTTAAGAGGGCAGGCCATAGCCATAGAGCGATGTCCTAGGCCGCAGTTGGCGCACTTTTCCCTCGGGCTACTACAGTTCTTCCAGTGGTGCCCCGCCTCGCTGCACCTTGAACAGATCTCATGTGGTTCGGGACAGTCTTTTGTCGCGTGGCTCTCCATCTTGTAACAACGGAAGCAGAACTGAATGGGAATAAATTCTTCCCTTTCTATCTGCTCTCCGCTGATTTTTGCGTTAAAGAGCAAAAGCCCGTTTTCTTTTGCCTTTTGAGCCATCGCTGTGTCCGTGAAGACTACTTTGAACACATGCGAGTATTCTAAAATTTCTTTCCTGTTCCAGAACTTTATGACTTCTGAAACTTTAGCCCATGATTGATTCTTAGTTATTTCTTCTTTAATTTCTTCTTTGGTATGTTGACCAATCCATGGGTCCAGCTTCCTGCATACAACGCTTCTGTGCGTTTGGATTTGTGGTGGGATTGCAGGTTGAAGGCCTATCTCGCGCAGTGTTTCTACTGCCTCCTCCTTCGTAATTCCCTCCACGTCTTTCTCCTTCTCGCAGACCGCCACATATCCTGTGGAGACCTCGAGCAGGCGAAGCATAGCGATCTTCAGTTTCCCGAAGACCACTTCAAACACCTTCTCCCGTGTTGGCCTAACGCTACCACTGATGATACGTAGCGGGATTTTAGTTGTTCCATTAGGCTCCATTTTCCCCTCGGGGGAGCCCCCCCGGGTTGTTTTTCCTCTTGTTATTTATTTTATTCTTATAGTCCCTAGAGTCTTCTATGTTGATCCTTACTTCTTGGTGAGCTTTTATATGGAGTTGTTTATTGCGGGCAACTCTCCCCCCCCCATTGCAAAAGGACTTCAGCGAACATGAACTGCGGGATGGAGTGGATGAATGGTGGATGGATGGAGCGGGGAGGCCCCTCAGACGGATGATATGTGGCGGACTTAATGATGGGTGGTGATTGAATCAACTACCACCACCCGGGGGTGCCGCCCCGTCTGAGGTTTGGTTATCGATGCTGCTTCCAACTTACACAGGGACGGTTATGTGTCCCCCTGTGGTCTTGGCCGGAAACTACCTTCAGAGATTAGAGCGAACTCTTCCCCAAAGCTTTCAGCATTGCCTCGTAACCGGGCGTTCTCTCCCGTAGAGTTCTACAGTGGGCTAGTCCTCAAACCGGCTTTCCTTTACGTCCCCAATTATGTCTATCAAAGTGGACCGACATAGTTGGGGCGAGATTGATGAGTGTCAGTTCAGTTCACTTCGGTCCCACTGCTCCAGGAGAAGGGGGTGCTGCAAGGGGGCTTAGCCAGACATGTGTCGTCTGTGCGTCCCTCCAAATAAACTTATTATTCTCTTCCCCGTGGGGAAATGGCAAAGCTGGTTGGCATTTTCTTGTTTTTAGCCCTTGACTTTACCGCCTTTGCCGGCTGGGACTTCTTGTTAAGCGTAAAAATAGCCAATTTTTCTTCCAAGTCTAGTTTAAGAGGGACTTGACTTTTGTGTATAGAAAGAAAAGAGAGGGACCGCTGTGATAGGGCAGTCAGGTAGTCAGAGAGGAGCGTTGCGGAAAATAATTAAGAAAAGGACAGCGAGAGTAGATAGGTCGGTGGCTATACACCGAAGCGAGGTGTTGTTGTGAGGATGTAGGTTATGTGGTATTGACTGGGCGAGGGTTGGGGGCAAGTCAGGAGGGAAAGGCTGACAGCTCATCCGGAAACGCGTTATTCATGATGCCTATTGGTTTATGCGAAGAACTGTACGGGCGGCAGGTGTTCGTGGGCCGCGGGATATCGCGGCGCCATCGCATACCTTCTCACGTGTAGCGAGGTGTAAAGTGGGTCTGTAGAGAGTTTTTCGAGTTGTTTTGTAAGTCTGGTGTGAGCGTAAGTGTTGAGAGGAGTTAGTTTGTTGTTGTTGTGTAGTGCGTCCATTCTCGAGTACCGCAGCGAACGGCAAGCGCGCTTCAGAGCAGAGTTCTGAATGCGCTGAGCCTTTCGCTTCCAGGTGTCACTCGCATCTAAGAGCAACAGAGGGGCGTACGTGAGAATGGGACGCACGAGTGCTTTGTATAAGTGTAGTTTTAGTTTTTTACTCGCTGGGTAGAACCTACCCAGCGATGCATTTGTGCGTGAGGCTCTTGCTTGTATTATGTTTTGGTGTAAGTTGAACCTGAGGGATTTGTCGCATGTTACCCACAGGATTTTGGTGCATTGGGTGTATGCGAGCCTTGTTGGGTTTTGGTGGATCATATCTGGTGTGTGTGAGTAGATTTGTAGGTTATGCATGAAGTGATCTCTAGCGCCGTAGAGTGTCATCTGTGTCTTCTGAGGATTCGTGGAAATCAGCCATTTATCCTCGTAATCTGTCTTCTCGTCTAGTATTCTTTGTGCGTGGAGCACGATTTCTTCAGGGGCCCTGCCGCTGACGAGAATGGTCTCGTCGTTGGCGTAGGCCCCTATATATGTGTGAACACAGTTTTCTGGTGGGCGTGGGGGTGTCATTTGTAAACATAATGTAGAGTGTGGGTGCCAGAACGCTTCCTTGGGGAACGCCTGAGCGTGGTGTGAAGGGTCTAGATAGGGTGTTGTTGTATCTGATGTGGCAGCGCCGTCCAGTGAGGTGGAGCGAGAGGAGCCTTCTGGTGCAGAGAGGTAACTCCGTGTTGTTGGCGAGTTTCCAACGGAGTCCCTCGTGCCGCACCTTGTCAAAGGCCTTCTCCACGTCCTTACTGACGGAGAGAGTCTTTTGGTGTATTTGTCGTTTCTTTTGTATTCTGTCGTGAACGATGGTCACGGCCGCCTGAGTGGACCTGCCTCTCCTGAACCCGTATTGATGGAGGGAGAACCAGTCCCTCTTCTCCAGGAACTCCCGTAGGCGGCAGTTGACCATGCGTTCAAGTATTTTGCCTATGTGCTCTAGTAGAGCAATAGGCCTGTAATTGTTTGGGTGTTTTGGGTCTTTGTGTTGTTTGTGTAGGAGTATGTTGTGAGAGACTTTGAATATTTTGGGAAAGTGGCCTGAGGCTAGTGAGGCATTGAATAGGTGTGTAAGTGTAGGGTATATGTCTGCGGGGAGGTTGTGTATGAGTGCGGCTGGTAGACCGGAGGGGCCGGGGGCTCGTTTTGGTGTCGTTCTTATGTAGTATTTTGTTTCCTCGACGGTGATTGGAGTGGTAAGTGTGGACGTGTAATCGAGCACCTCCATTCGTATCAGGGGGGTAGGCCTTAGCTCGTGAGCGTGAGCCCGACACAACTCCTGGACTTCCTGGAAGTGCTCCTGCGCGTGTGGTTTTGGTGGGTTGTGCGTGTGTACTGTGTCCCAATGGGACTTGAATGCGTCGAGGATGTCATTAGTGTCTGAGTGTGTGGTTGTTTATTTTAAGTGTAATTGGTTTGGATGGTTCCGTACCCAGCATCCTTTTCACGTGCCGCCAGAAGAAGGAAGGGTCCATGCAACGGGTGTCGTCCGCGATGTTGGAGGTGCTCAGGTTTACGAATTTGTAAAATTCACCCAAGTCCCTCGGTGCATTCTGTGTAGTTTTCGCTACATGACTCCTATACCCACCAGTCGTAATTTGTAGTCTCAGAACCGTGCCCTCTGTGTGGTATGGGATGCGTGCACCCCCCACACGGATGTCTGCCAGTGTCCTTCGGAATAGTGGAATTACACGGAACTTTTGGGCATTGGTGGATATCTTCCATCTTCTCTCGAAAGAGTTGATGTTTTCCATTTCCACTGCTGTACTTCGTGCCATGAAATTCGCATTCCGATAAGGCCCCGTACATATCATTGTTATATCGTCCGCAAATTGGACGTATAAGGAACCCTCAGTCAAGGGTTGGGGAAGGTCTATGGTGTAAATATTATAGAGCAGGGGACTGATGCACCCGCCTTGCGGCACCCCCGCCTTGAGTTCGAACTCAGGGCCGCTATAATCTTTGATACTCAGAAACGCCCTCCTCTTCATCACGTAATCACAAAGAATCCTCTCGAGTATGGGATTGAGGCCTAGTTGTAAGATCTTATATTGTAGGCCTCTCCTCCATACTTTGTCAAAAGCCTTTTTGACATCGCGTAGCACCAGATTTGCGTGGCGTTTTTCTGATTTTACTTTTGCCAACTTCTCGGTAATTACGGCTAGCGCCGTGTCTGTTCCTCGCTTCGCTCGGAAACCATGTTGTTGTATATTGTGAGAGTTGTTATTCTCGAGGAACGTATTTAGCCTGTTAGCCAGTATTTTCTCCAAGACTTTCCCTGAAAATTCTAGGAGAGATATGGGCCTGAAGTTGGCTGGACTGTCCGGTGGTTTACCGGCTTTTGGAATGAATATCATTTTCGCTACCTTCCAGTGGTCAGGGAAGTAACCCACATTTAGGCATGCGTTCATGATATTCATGAGCCCCAATAAGATATTGGGCGGGGCTCGAAAATAAAATTCTCCTTCGTCAGTCCTGTACGCCCAGGTGCTCGCTGTCGAAAGGATTTTAAGGTTATTGAGAGTTTCTCGGCAGTAATTCTACCGCCGAGTCCCTCCATTTCCCTATCCTGTGATACGCAATGGTGAGGGTGAGTTCTGTGTATTTGATTATTCAGGTCGTTAATAATTTCGTCTTCGAAGTCCAAATCGAAGTCATCATTCTCTTCCGGGGATATCTTAAATATAGATGCCCAAAAGAGTCTGAATTCCTCTTCGATTCTTTCCACGTCAGAAATTTCAATGTCGTCACGTATAAGTTTGATAGTCTTTGCTGGCTGTCCGCCTTTTAGTCGTTTAACCGTCTGCCAGAATGTACGTGAGTCAGTTTCTACGTTTAGTCCGTCAATTAAATTATTCCAGAGTACATTCTGTTGGTCCCTTATGAGAGTCATTAGTTCGTCGCGTATGAGTCGTGTTTGTCGGTGTGTATTGAAGTTGGGGCCAGTGAGGTTCACTTCATTGATCCGTTCCTTATATTCCCTCGCGAGGGATTTCATTCTAGGGGTCCATGGTGGGGCAGGGAGAGTTTTGAATTCTAACTCGGGGGACGGCTTCCTTGTCGGCTTTCAATAAATTTTCATTTAATTTATCCAACTCCTCGTCAATTTCTTCTAGGGGGGCATTATTTAAGGGTTCTGGGTTATAACTTTCGAGGAGTTGTTTATACTTATCCCAGTTGGCTCGAGCGTAGCTCTTTCGCTCTGGGATAGGGATTTGAATGTGGGGGGTTGAGATTCTAATAAGGATAGCCTGGTGGTCGCTGGGAATAGGGGAGCCCGGCTCAATGAAGTAGTTATATGGGAACATATTGCTAGTTAGAACAATGTCTGGTTTGGTGGCTGACCTGTCAGTGATGTAAGTGGGAAAGTCTGGTCTAATTCTAGTCATAATGTGTCTATCGATAAGTGTCTCGAGACTCCTGCCTGCTGGGTTGGTCGACGTATAACCGGAGGCAGCGCTTCTTGCATTGAGGTCTCTGGCAAAGAGAACGGTTCTGCCGTGACCACATAGCTGCAAGAAGTTTGGAAGGGGCAAATACCCTCTCCTTGGGGGTTGGTACCCCGTTGCCAGGACCAGGGGTCCCACTGCCGTACGGACCTCCACAGCAAGGTAAGATTCATCGAGTCCACTTATTGATCTGAAGTCAAGACCTTTTCACAGCTATAGCGCATCCGTCAAAACGTTCTTCGCTGGGATTTTTGGTCGACTTCGTAAGGAAAGATTTTTATTGGGTTAGCGTCATTTATTCCATGTTCAGGAAATAAATACGACATCTGGGTCGCATTGTCTTATTACATTACCGTACACTATCTTTTTATTTGTCCATCCGTCAGAGTTCAATTGTAATATTTTTAGAGTCATCATTTTATAGTTCACTTAAGGGTTTTTGAGTGTAGTATGATGTTATTAGGACTTATTCTCTTACGAGCTTAGGTCCTTGTGGAGTGTTTGGGGGCGTTATGTTTTTTCCTGGTCGTTTTTTTCTGTACTCGCCGTCGGTAAGGGTGATAAAAGAGTCTGGAGTCAGTTTGATCAAGCCTTGGAGTAAAGCCGCCTCGACCTGTTTTTCACTGAGCTCGTCCGAGGTGAATTCCCATTTGTATATTCCGGCTATTAAACCTTCGGATACATCTAGGGCATCCATCTCCTTAGGAAAAGGGGACCTTTCGGCAGCGAATACGAAGGTATGCGTGCCTAGATTCCCTCTTGCAAGAAGAGGACGATCTCGGGCGTCTCTGGGGCTGCGAGTTTTTCCGTGAGCGGGGTGAACTTGCCCCTCCCTCAGCTCTCGCAACTCCAGTCTCCGTAACTTCGTTATTAACCTTGGTGGGTGTGTTTGCGTGGGTGGTTCTGTTTTGGTGGGTTTCTTTCGCTTGTTTTTATTCCGTGCGTGCTTTTGCAGCCTGGATCCTGGGGTCCCTGGAGGAAGCTGGGGTTGTGGCATTGCTGGGGGTTGGGAGCTTCTGACAACTAGTCTCGCACTGGGGTTTGAGACTAATTTTCAGGATCTCTTCTGACCGCGGGTTCGAGGGGAACCACATCTTCTCCATTCCATTATTAGTTAGCATCTTATTTAGCTCATCTGCAAAGCACCCCAGGGAGGAGAGATTCGCAATATGAGCATAATATATGCAACACATAATTTTCGTCGAGTTTTCATTCTCGACGTGGAGAAATGTAGGGTTCCCTTTCGACTCCGCTACCGCAGCTTTTGCAACCTTGGCATAGGTGGTGTTGGCCTTAGTTTCCTCTTCTAGTTTTTTTAATGTGTCTTTCTTCTTAAGGATTTGCTTTTTGATAGGGCAGGCCATGGAGAGTGTCTCATGTTCCCCGGCGCAGTTAAGACACTTCATGGAGGTGCTTTTGCAGCTCCTCCAAAAGTGGTTGTCCGATGCGCAGATGGAACACAAAATAGCATTCCCTTTGGGGCAGTTGGCTGTAGTGTGCTCCTCATACTTATAGCATTTGAAGCACATTTGGAGGTCGATAAACTCCTCGCGTTCAACCTGCTCGGGGCAGATCCGAACGTTAAAGAGGAGCATACCGCACTCCGTAGCCTTAACCGCCATCGCCGAATCCATGAAAACAACTTTAAAGACGTGCGTATAGTCCTTGAACTTAAGGACTTCCGCTACTTTGGCCCAGGGATGGTTCTTTTCGACCTCAGCATGAATTTCTTCGATGCTGTGGCCACCGACCCAAGGATCGAGGCGTCGAAGGATGATGCTGCGATGAGTCTTTATTTGTGGGGGGGGTGTGGGGTCTGAGGTTAATTTTTTTCAAGGATTCAGCTGCTTTTTGGGAGGTGAGGACTTCACAGTCACTCTCCTTTTGGCAGATAGCCGAATATCCATTATGAGTGTCTATTAGTCTGACTAGGGTTACCCCTAGTTCCTCGTGGGTGATGGCGAAGACCTCTCCCCGATCTGGCTTGGGGCCATCGGGGAGGGTCCTCAGTGGTATCCGCCGAGTCTCCCTCATTTATTTCTCCATTTCCGCATAGGGTCTGAAGAAATAAATTTTACGAAGACTCGGAGTGTTTGGCTATGTTCGTGTGTGTGTTTGTGTGATATTTTTCACCAGTGAGAAAAAGTAGGTCAAGAAAGAGTAGACCCTGTCCAAAACAAAACAACCCGAGCAAAATGGCACTTTACCTTAGGTGCAGGCGCTTTTCGTAGGCCTGCAGGTCTTCGGTCTACCTCAAAGGAAGTCCGATGTGGAAAACGGAGGGGGAGGGCGGAAGTAAGCACACCCTCGCTACCGACGCACGAAGCGAGTGAAAATTCACTTTTTAATTGCAAAAACGCAATGCCACTTTCGAACGTAGGCTGAATCAGTATTCCTGAGCGAGCAATCACTAAACGCGCGAAAATAACAATTTCACAAATCGTATGCGAAGTCAAACGTAAGGTTGGCTTTATCAGAACACACGTGAGAAGAGCAAGACTTACTCAGGCAAGCAAAGCAGTCTAGAGTTCACGTAGAATTCGATCGCTGTATGTGTGATTGAAAGGAAGAAAATCAGGAAGATTTATAGCCTTTTAGTCCAAAAGAAACGATAAACCGAGTTCTAGTATAGCCTGGTTGATGCGCAGTTTCTCCACTCAACTGAACGCGCAGATTCCTGTCTTGTATGACGGTGTTGACATTTAGAGGTCAATGAGCTGCTCTTAGAGAATTTAAGTCGTATAAGAAACAACAAGACTAGGCCACTCGACCATTTATTTAGCGGAGCTTTCGACAAATCATTTTTACAATCTTTAGTGCTATAATTAAGAGACGTACCACCGTTATTAATAATTTTCAATATTTCCATTGAATATAAAGCACGAAAGACCATAAATAATTCAATAACACAAATTATAATCACATACAGTACTAAACGAATCCTAACCTTGTCTAGCAACAATTGTGAGAAGACTGAAAAAGGAGTAACATTAAAATAAGGAAGAAACTTACGGGGTTAATTATTGGGAAGGAATCAGTGAGCTAGGAAAAATGTTTCGGGATCATAACAAATCTCATCATCAGTGCTAAAAACATATTAAAATATGCACACAAAAAGTTTCTCTAATACATGCGAAAAAAAATCTGAAACATGAAGCTTAAATTTGAAGCTAATTAAATACTACAGGAGTTCGGAGAGGAAAACCAAGTGAAGGGATATGAAATAGGAACAAAATTGACAATGATTTTTGTTTTCCAAAAGAATATGAACTTATGTAACAAATTAACATGTTTGTTAATATGTGACTATATTTAATGGGGCCGATAAGGAGTTATTATTAAAAGAGGATTGAAGTGTTTTAAACAAAAGGCTACTCTAGCAGGTAAGGAAGGTCTGAAATGTTGCTTACCGCATGAAGTATCCAGAAGTCCTTGAGTGTAATCCTAGAACCACAGAGCCGTCTTCGCAAGTATACAGATACGAGATGCGGTCAATAAGTTTTGCGAATCGGTAGGGCAAAACAGAGGAAGGGGAATGGCTGTTTGTGGGGGTGTTAGGAAAAGTTAGGACAAGTCAGGACTTACAGCCGCACGCTCCTGCCTCGTCTATTTAAGAAGCAGTAGCTGATCACAGATCGTCAGTCACAAATTTTTCCTCAATGGACAAGGTTGAGCACAGCGCAGTGATCAAATTTTTGACCAAGGAAGGCAAGAATGCAAAAGAGATCCATGAACGCATGGTTGCAGTGTACACCGACACCGCCTCTTCCTATGCAACCAATGCCCGCTGAAATAGGGAGTTCCGCCATGGCCGTGAGTCCCTTGAAGATGAATCCCGCCAAGGACGCTCGTCAGACGTGACCAACGAGCACAATGTAGCCCGTGTGGAGAGGATGATCCTCGAAAATCGACGGGTGAAGGTCGAAGAAATCGAGCGAGAACTTGGAATATCACATGGAAGTGTTAACATCACCCACGACAATTTGGCCATGACCAAGGTCTCTGCTCGTTGGGTCCCTAGAAACCTCACGCCCCATGATAGAACTTCAACGTCGTCAAAGTCCACAAGGTCAGAGTTGCACAAGCTGCCCTGCGCCAGTGCGGATTAAAAGAGCTCAGCCATCCCCCCTACAGTCCAGATCTGGCCCCTAGCGACTACTTTTTATTCCGCCAGCTCAAGGCTGCACTGCGTGGACGCCGGTTTGGGGACGATGAAGATGTCCAGCTCGCCGTCCAGGAGTGGATTGAACAGCAGTCGGGAGATTTCTGGTTGTCGGGAATTCAAAGCCTCAGGGACAAGTGGCTTAAGTGCATTGAAGTCGTTGGTAGTTATATTGAAAAATAATAGAACACTTTTCCTCATATCTCGTTTCCTTATATCCGAATGGCAAAACTTATTGACCGCCCCTCGTATGCTTCAGATGTTATGCGTTGGAAGAACATACGACGCAAAATTGCCCCCCAAAAGACCTTATAATCTGTTCTGAATGTGGAACTGAAGGCTATTCTTGGCGATACTGCAACAACACAGTTAAAAGATGCATTAACTTCCAAGGAGGACACAGAACTATGACCATGGTTTGTCCTAAAGGAAGAGAAATTATAAAGATAAAAGAAACAGAGTCAAACAGAAATAATACGAACGTAAATAAAAACTCATACGCAGTAATGGCAAAAAGTGAAACCTATTTAGAAAGATTGACCCAGATGTTATACTAATATCAGAACATGGAAGAAACACAGAAAACGAGAAATTAAAGATATGGAACTAAAGGGTGTTCCATTAAGACGGATCGCAGTTAGCAGTAAATATACATTGCAGCAAAATATATATTGAGTTTTTCTACCTCTTTCAACACTAATTTCAATCACCAATATATTGATGATTGAAAGTAGTGTTGGAATAGGCAGAAAACTCAATATATATTTTGTTGCAATTTATATATACTGCTAACTGCGATCCGTCTTAATGGAACAACTTGTACAATGTTATTAACACAAATCCTTCAGGAGAAACACACGACGTAGCGGCAATAGCGGTCAAGCAAGGATTGCAGTACGAAACAATACAAGGATTGGTAGATGCATATTTAGCTATAGAAATTAAAATGGAATTAAGCAACCTCATTGTCGCAACTGGATACCAGCCACCTAGGCGCCCCCAATTACTGGTACAAAACTTTACTAAACTTTTTAACTATAGGATACCGGTCATTTTGATAGGCGATTTAAACGCCCATTGCGGGGCTTCTGTGTACAGAAATACAAATAGAGTCGGAAAAAAACTTAACACGCTTATCAATAGACGTATACTGCAAAGACTGGGACCCAATTTCCCTACATACTTACGAAGAGATCCCGCAACAAAACCGCACATCTGCCTGGCTAACTTCAATCTGCACTTTAACTATTTTATGGAACCAGTGGATGTTCCTTGCAGTGACTACACTGCGACTCTAATGCACATAAACAAGAATCTTATACAAATCTCTTCGAAGAAATGGAAAGCATACCATAAAGCGAATTGGGATAAGTACAAAGAATTACTTGAGACGTACGTGCCCAGCCCGCTCGGGAAAGCCACTCTAGAAGAAATCGACGGGGAGTTGGATAGGATCAGTGAAGAAATTAAAAGGGCAGAGAAGGAGAGCGTCCCCATTAACTCGTTCCAAACCATTAATGGTGGCTTTGAGCGAGGGGATTGGCCGGGTGGCAGAATATATAAGAAGATCCGGAACATCAAGGGAAGCATACAACGTAATAGGAGACATAAAAGAGAACTAATAGCACTAATTTATGAAAAACAGAAAGAGAAATAGGATTAACACATCGAGAAAATAGATGTGGAAACATATCAACAGATTAAAGACTCGGAAAACAAGGGATAAAATGAAAATTAAGGATGCAGGGAACAACATTTTAGTATATGAAGAAGAAATAGAGGCATTATTTAGAGAGCACTGGAGAAATTTATTCCAAATTAGCGAAGAAGAGAATGAGGACTATGACATTGATTTCAAAAATCAGATCATGAACGAACTCAATGGAGAGATCGAAAGGACATACCCCTTCCACTTTGTCGAGGAAAGGAGAAACAACAACGACGTAATAGACGCAATCATTACATCTGAGGAATTAAAAGAAACCATAAAGAACTCCCGACAGAGAGCCCCAGGCAGATCGGGACTCACCAGATTAAATTACATCGAAGCACCCCTGAACATACTGGAGGGAGTAAGAAACGTCTTCAATGCGTGCTTGAACACGGGATACTTTCCTAATGAACTGAAAGTGGCGAAGATGATATTCATACCCAAGGTGGGAAAACCCCCAGATCAAGTGGGTAACTACCGCCCCGTCTCGCTGCTAGATTTCATCAGTAAGGTATTGGGAAAAATAATAAATAACAGACTGTCCAAATTTCTCGATGATAATGGCCGAAGAAACAGCTGCCAATTTGGCTTCAGTAAAAACAGAAGCACGGAAATGGCCCATGGAGTCATCCTTAAAAAGATAGCGAAAGCAAAGAGAGAAAAAATGAGCGTAGACATCGTATGCCGGGACGTGTTCAATGCATTCGACAAAGTATGGCAGAGGGGTATACAACTCAAGATACTCAGATTAGGAATGAACAACAAGATCGAAAGGATTTTATGTTATTATGTAATAGAGAGACGTGCTTATGTGGAAATAAGACGACATCAGGGGGAAATATTCGAGCTCGCTGCGGGTTTGCCCCAAGGCGGATGTTTGAGTCCGTCTCTCTATTCAATCTACACAGCAGATATACCACCAACAAGAAATGAAGGCTGCTTGAACATTCAATTTGCCGACGAGGTCACTCAAACCATAGTTTGGCCCTACAGGAACGGCCCAATGCAAGCTAGGAATCGGAGATGGGTCATGTTGACCTTACTTTTTAAACATTTTGTTTGGACAGATGACCTCTACCCCTCCCCCTCCCCCCATCGAATACAATAAGAGAGACGTTAGATAAAAAATAGCAGATATGCAAGAGATCTCTTCCTCCAGTCTGCTTATGACTGTAGGTAGAATAACTATTTGTGCGCACGTCTTTCCATTGGGGCTGTATATATGTGTTCATATTTCCTTTGTACGTCTATTTGTGTTTACGTCTTTCCCTTCGGCGTGTATTTGTGTGTATGTCTTTCACTTGAGCGTAAATTTGTGTGTAGTCTTTCATTTAAGCGTGCATTTGTGTGTACGTCTTTCTTTTGGGGTTTTATTTGTGTGCACGTCTTTCCTTTAGGCATGTATTTCTGTGTATTTAATCCATTTGTGCGTGTATTTGTGAGTACGTCTTTCCTTTTGACGTGTATTTGTATGTACGTCTTTCATTCGGTCGTGTATTTATGTGTACATCTTTCCGGTGGGAGTGTATTTGTGCCTACGTCTTACCTTTGGACGTGTATTTCTATGTACGTCTTCCCTTTGAGCGTGTATTTGTGTGTGCGTCTTTCCCTTTGCTGTGTATGTCTTTCCGTTGGGCATGTATTAGAGTGTAAGTCTTTCCTTTTGGCAGACATTTGTATGTACGTCTTTTCCTTTTGCGTGTATTTGTGAGTACGTCTTTCCTTTGGCAGTGTAATTATGTGAACGTCTTTCCGTTGGGCGTAAAATTTGGGTTTGTATTTGTGCCTACGTCTTACCTTTGGACGTGTATTTCTATGTACGTCTTCCCTTTGAGCGTGTATTTGTGTATGCGTCTTTCCCTTTACCGTGTATTTATGTGTACATCTTTCCGTTGGGCATGTATTAGAGTGCAAGTATTTCCTTTTGGCAGACATTTGTGTGTACGTCTTTTCCTTTTGCGTGTATTTGTGAGTACGTCTTTCCTTTGGCAGGGTATTTATGTGAACGTCTTTCCATTGGGCGTGAAATTTGGGTTTGTATTTGTGCCTACGTCTTACCTTTGGACGTGTATTTCTATGTACGTCTTCCCTTTGAGCGTGTATTTGCGTGTGCGTCTTTCCCTTTGCCGTGTATTTATGTGTACATCTTTCCGTTGGGCATGTATTAGAGTGCAAGTATTTCCTTTTGGCAGACATTTGTGTGCACGTCTTTTCCTTTTGCGTGTATTTGTGAGTACGTCTTTCCTTTGGCAGAGTATTTATGTGAACGTCTTTCCGTTGGGCGTGAAATTTGGGTTTGTATTTGTGTGCACTTCTTTCCTATGGGCGTGTATTTACTTTGGGCGTGTATTTGTGTGTACGTCTTTCCTTTGGACGTGTATTTTAACTTTATATCGTATCCACATTCGCGTTCTTTGTCTTTCCATCTGTATATCGGAATCCATCTTTGCTTGGTCATGTACGTGTGCGTGTGCGCAGGAGACGAGGGCATACTAAAAATGTGCGCGGATGTAGGTCGCTTTCTTTAAGTTTAGTTTCCATGACAACGCGAGGGAAGGCTGTGTTCCCCAATCTCTCACTCGTGGACTGGCACCTGCCGGCCCACGTGACCTCTGCGCGCCGCCTCCTTGCAAGCACCCGAGCGGAAGTGCCAATTACCGCCATGGCACTCTCCAGACCCCTCACACAACGGCACCATAACATCCACTCGGATAGCATTTTCCCCCGCCCCTTGTGTGTGTAGACACGTACTGGCTCTCTATCCCACGTTCACTGAAATAAACAGGGTCTCGGAATTACGAACGTAAGCCATCGGAGGCTTAATGGGGAAGGGCCTTAAGCCCCCCCCCCATATAAAAAGGTCTCTCCAATTGCTCTCCAAGTGAGGGGATGCTGCCCCCTCGCAATGAGGTTGTCAACCTTTGTTCCCTTACGGTCGACTGAAGGAACGCGAAGGTTGATTGGCTACCATATAATTAATTACCATTCAAATTGTTAATAAAACTAAAAAGCGAAACCAACGAGAACAAAGCGAATGTTTTCAAGTGCTAAGGAAAATAGTGAAGTTGGAACGAGTGAAAATCCAATAGAGGAAAAGTTGAATAACAAGAGTTGAGATATACAAAAGCGTTATGAAGCACCCCCGCCCTCCTTGTTCTCCCCCAAAGATTATTGATTGATACCTTCCCCCTCTCTCGATGCTCGTATCTCTGAATTCTGTTTACAAACCTTTTCTTGGTAGGTGTCTCATTTATCCTCAGGGTGATACATGCTATGGGAATCATTCTGGGTTTCATTATTCATCTTTATATTAATTTTCTTCTTCGACGTGAACTCAAGTTAGGGATTCCTCGTTGGATTACATACGAAACTAGTTTCTGTCTAGTAAGAGTCCTCTCATCTCCTCCATTCCCATACAAACCACAACCACAACTTTCAAAATTGTCTGAGCTGCACGTCGTAGTTGTTGTCTTTAGCTCGCTGGGGGCAGCCGACATCTCTGCTCCCTCCGACAGCTTATGGGAGGGAGCCCCGCCGTTTCCACAATTAAGGGGGAGCCGGGAAGGGTGACCTCCCCCGCCCCTGGGAGATTCAGGGGGAAACCTTTGATTCTACAGGCTGTAGAACCGCCGTTACCACAATTAAGAGGGGGCACTCCCTGTGAGACTATCTCGAGGGGACCAGGTTAGAGGGGGAGGGAGGTTGTTGCATGCTGGTGGGAATTTTATAGCCTCTCCTGTGGGGTAGTGGTCCATGCGACAGGTAGGAATTGGAAGTTCGAACCCATGATTCGTGGGGGTCGAAAGGACGAAACTCGGTTCGATGGTGCGAACGCGAATTCGGACTTGCGAACACAAGTTTGGTTCATTCTGATTTTACTCCAATTGAGAAACCAATGTGCATTAGATTCCGTTCAATTCCCCCCCCCCCATTTTTCCAAACAACCACTCCCTAACAAACCATCTGATGGTTTTGCTTTTTTAGTTTTAAATATCATTTACCAGCTTTTGTTTCTACTTTAACTTCACCACTCTCTTCTACGACTTCCTGGCGATGCCCTCGTTAGTGTTGTTTAATAGGATTCATTCGGTATTCTACTCCAGCCCCCCGGGGTATCCAATCGGCCCCCGTTGTTGTTGTGCCCCCAACGCGTCAATTTCGGAGTTCTATGGTCAACTCCACCAGCCTGTTCATGGGGTAGTCGATTCTCAGGGGTTAAATTCCCCACCCCTGCTCAAGTTTTTGGACCCTGCTCCTATTTCTCTACATTATTTTTTCACCTCTTTCTTCATTTAAAACTCGAGGTACGCCTTGGTATCATCGCTCGGCATCTAATCCCACCCCTTCCGACTCTAATCAGAAGGGTCTGCCCCCCCCTTCCTCTCCAAAAATCAACTGGATCAATCAACCCCCCCCCCCCAACCAGCGTGGGGCGTCGTTTTCCATGGCAAAGTGGTACTCTGAACCATATAAATTCCACCATACCATCTTTGCACTAGTAGATATTCAAATTTTCCCATTTCTCAAAAATCTTTAGTTTTTTTTCGTTGAATTTATTCTTCATTTTTCGCATTCAGCATTTTTTCCAATTTGTAAAATGGAGTCAATTTCAGTAAGAATGGTAAAAAAAAGAGGAACTTTATCATCACTTTACATTTATTCGAGGAATCAAAAAAATTAACTCCCATACATTACAAAAGTTTATGTATAAGTTTACTAGACCATTTGTTAAAACCATATATATATATATATATATATATATATATATATTATACAATTGGAAATTGTTGAATCATTTAAATCGTCACATTTGTAGATGATTTTCCTTGGAAAATATATTATAGTTGTGTTGTGATACAATTCCTATGACAAAAATCTTACATAACGACTATATACAAAGAATTAAAAAGTACTAGGTGGGAAATGATGTATAGGTATTGTCATAACAAATGGTCTAAGTTCTCCTAACCTACGACCTACAGAAACAACGAGATCTAAACATTGGATGTAGTATGAGCAATGATCAGAAAAGAACATGTCAATATAAAATTAAGGGTGAAAGATGATCTTAGCTCTTGGCTGGTCCGCTGTAATTGTGATGACTTTCAATGAAAAAAAATGATTAAAAAAATGACAAAATATTATGATGACAATTTTCGCTTCTTGTGAAATGATAAATACTGAACTAGGTACATGATGAGGGACTATACTCCTAGATCTGCCAGGAATTTACTTCTTGTCAATTTGGACATGGAGGTCTCTCTTTCTCTCTACCCATGTCTATGCTCTGTATGTGCGCGCGTATGTGTGAACTCAGTCTGACTTATGAAGAATTCATAGAACAACACCCTCTTTCTCTCTCTTGCGATCGCCACAACAGCCTGTAGGTGGGGAGAGTGTTTCACGATTTGTCCAATCATTCTGGTCGAGCGAGCCAACGCAGCTTACACACTCCAGCTACCTCACCTCTTCATCATCTTCTCGCCAGAGAACGAAAACAAAATGTGCGGCCAAAGGGATGGCTTTGTACTTGAAACCGGACAGGGATTCCATGTTGTTATTACACTTCGATCATGAAGTCAGGGGTAGGAGGTGGAGTCTTTTTAGATAAATTTAAGGGCTGGGTATCGGAAATGTCCACTTGGAGTTCCATGATGGCCGTTTGAGAACTGGGTGGGGAGTGCGCCCCGAATCTCTGGGGAGGAGAGGGACCTCTTTTGGGACTAGTGGAAGGTTGAGATCCGAGGCCGATATGCGTGCAGGCAGAAATTCTGGGCTCGTAGTAACGGGAAGGAGTTGGAGATGTCAAAAGATGAACACGCGGCTGAGTGGTGATAGTTTCTCTAGCCGGGCTGACCATTCTTCGGTTACGTCCTTCTTCGGTAGTGGGCCAAGCTGAAGATGAAGGAGGCTGTAACCGATCTGTGACAGAATGAGGAACGTAATATGGGGCAGGGAAGGTGTGAAGGTGGGTATGGCTTCTTTGAGAGCGTTGGCAAATGCTCTCATTCTTCACAATTAGAGTGTGGAGTATATCGGCTTTACGCAGAGCATCTTCCGACATTTTGGGTTGCTCGGAGAGTCGTTTCGCCAAGCTGGGCGCGGACAGAGCACTAGCGAGGAGAGACGACGACTGATCTGTTGTGTGTTGCGGTGTCGGCTGAGAGAGTGTTTGCGCCAGAATAGAAGTAGAGGAAGAAGATTGGCAGCCTGGCGAAGAAGAGTGGGGTTCCTCTTCTCGCCGGAAGGCACGGAATTTTTTGTGGGGTTTGTAAGCCTCTTCCATCATCAAGTCGGTGTTCATGATAGGGGGTGCTTGAAGAGCTCTCCTAAGAACGGGCATGTCTTCTTCTCTGTCCTCTTCGATTTTGTCATCGATGGACGATCTTGGAGAAGAGCAGATTGAAGGTAAAGATACCTTATCACTCTCGATACCAGAGTCATCGGGACTGTCGACTTTTCTCTTGGTGTAAGGACATTTGCCAAGGGCTTCCAAGGTCTCGTCTCCGGAAGAAGCGCCTTCAGATGGCTCGCGGTGCCTCCTGTTGTGAATGAAAGATGCCTGCAGTTCCATGTAGGTGGATATTTCGCTACCGCAAATTGATCCCTCCGAGCTCCCAGATTCCCCACTAATGGATTCGGAGTAGGAGGTAGGAGAGCGCATGCCTTCATCAGGGGCGTAGGAAGAAGTAGGAGAGCTGAGGTTACCCTCACGATCATCGTAAGAGAATCTGCTGTCGTCCCATATGGTGCCGGAACTTGACTGCTGTTCCATCTTCTTTTGGCAGAAGTATTTATCCGAATGGAGGGTATTCAGAGTGCGAAGGTCAGGAATGAAGGAGAGCAAATCTCTGTAGAAGTTAGGATTTTCTGGGTGACTCCTCATGAGAATATTTTGCAAGAATGTCGAGAGCCGATTGTGTAAGCGCTCTATGAGGTCTTTATGGCGAATTCCTGGTCTGTCTGGGGCGACTATGACGACGGCGGTGAAAAGAGCCAGCTCGGCATCCGACAGGCCTAAGCGGTTCATCCGTTCGGCGTAGTCGCACATGGAATCCATCAGGAATCTCGAATTGGAGGGGCTGTACACAGTATCTCTTCGCATTAAACGGCCGTTCATGCACAAGAAGGTGTTGGTTTCGTTGTCGTAGAGGCCGGCAAGCGAAACGAGCAATGCTTCAAAAGCTCCTGACTTCAACAGGAGGAAGCGATCATCAGTTGGTATTTGGGTGAAGCTAGGCAGTCTGAGGGCGAAGTTGATCACTCCACGAATGGCTTTGGAAAAACGAACACTGAATGTGGACTGATTTGCCGGAGAGTCATTCGTAGGAAACAGAGGACACGACTGCAAAGAAAAGAAATCACAGGTTAGGTCATTAAAAAAAACACCCTCGCAGTATTTGAATGTTGCAAGGCCTATATTTCAATCTCATTCGCTTACCCCACCTCCCCCAAACCATTATCCCTAAATGAAACTGGGAACTAAACTGCCATTTTCAAATTCGCAACCGACGCAAACCCTCACTAAATTCGATTTTCCCTGAGTGTCATCATCCTTCATATTACGTCTGCGACAGGCCAGCGGTCAATGCCTTCTCTCAGTTGGAATTCCCCCATCTGTCCTTGAAATCATTCAAGGGCAAAATGCTCTAAATCAGGCTGTATTCCATTATTATAGCGACATTGTGGTTTATCTTTCAGATGTTTCTCGGTCTAAGGACAAGACGGGGGTGGAGCTAGTTCTAGAAGAGGCAAGCGAATAACAACAGCCATTTTAATAGGCCCAGGCCCAACGAGGCGCACTAGCGGCTATGTACTGGTGGTAGGGCGCCAGATTAGTTAGAGAGGCGAGGAACGTGGCTGTTTTCCGAGAAGCGCGCTGACATCATCCTCACAGCGCGTAGTGTCGCGTGACCTTCAGTGACGGAGTGAATGTCAAGGATTGAAATCGAAGCGGATTAACCGCAGCGACACGCCGAAATAACGCCACGCACCGCTCACTGGGTGGGGAACATGGCTCTTGACGCACGTACACACGCACACAGGTTGATCGATAAAACACGATAGATTAGTGATCATTAACCGCCCCTAATTCAAAATTATTCATTTTGGCGGATCTCGTCATTGCCTCTGGGGCAATCAAATATCCTATATATTCAGTCCCTCATTCACGGGGTGGGGGGGGAGCCTAGCTTCGAGATATGTTATCGATTTGAAGGGCAATGGGAGGTCATGAGGGATAAGGAGACGAATCGAAAATCTAAGAGGCGCGGAGGGGGGGGGGGAGACAGAGGGGGAAGACCGACAGGGAGGAGCGGGTCACGTGGACTCGCACCAGACAAGGCTGCCTCGAGCCTGCTTCTCTTTTCGCTCGAAATAACTTTCAAGATCACATCTCTCTCTCTCTCTCAAATTGACTGATTTATGACATACAGTTGCACCTCAAAACGCTCATAACTTAGGTAGGGGGTCATCTTAACAAACATCTTAACATCCAGCAAACATCACAGCACAGCCTTGTTGCGTAAGTTCTAAACAAACCGTTCTGCGCATTAAATAATAATTAATTCTTTTTCTATTTGGGGAGGGGGGATGGCATTCCACACGAGTGCTAACCACGTAGTTTACAGATCAAGCCTACCAAAAGAAAAGTCCCGGCAAATTCAGCCCTTCGCGAATGACTAAGAAGCAAATAGGCCCAGAAAGGTAAGCAAATAACCAAGGAATTCCTAAAAGGGACTCCCCCCCCCAACTTTTATCGAATCTACTCTCTCTCATGGTCACATAAAAGCCTCGTCCTCACTTGACACAACCAATATTGAACAAAGAAAATAAAGACCACTGTCCGCTCATCGCTCTGGCCTCGCCCCGCAATCCCCCACCCCTTCCGCTCCCGACCCGGTTCAAGGTCAGATATGACGTCAATGAATAACCAGTAAGGAGCATTGTACCTTTCTGCTTCCCAGGATTGGCGTCTTTACCGACCGCCATTTATGGTGCACGAAGCGCGCCATGCTTTCACCCCTCAAGAAATGGATCATATAATAGGACAGATTTATCATTTTCCCTCACGGATAGTACTAGGATAATAGTCAAAGCGCGTTTGTCACTATTTTAGAGATGCGTCAGGTTTCATTCAGCGGGAAATAGTCTAAATAGGATGGAGGACTATATCTCGACGGCGCCATGCGATAGTCAAACCCCGCTTTGTCTATCGTCGCCAGAGACAATTTGTAGCTCCCGCTATCGATTC
Source organism: Ceratothoa steindachneri (assembly GCA_963969495.1). Classification (NCBI taxonomy): domain Eukaryota; kingdom Metazoa; phylum Arthropoda; class Malacostraca; order Isopoda; family Cymothoidae; genus Ceratothoa; species Ceratothoa steindachneri. The sequence goes on from OZ018329.1 coordinate 54,219,446, forward strand.
GTGCCTGCGCGCCCGTCGATACGTCTCCATTGACCTACGCGAAGGGAGGGAAAGGGCTACGTATGTGACCCCACCATTCTCGCGAGCGTGGGGGAGGAGAGGCAGTACTACAACTCGGGGTCTCAATGGAAACGGACTGGGGCGGTCGATGTCCTTTTCAGCGGGAGGTGAGAATTCAAACTCACCGTTGACTGAGGATCGTGCGAATACAAGGGCTGAGAGAGCGCCTGGTTCCTCATGTATCGTATCTTGTCATCTGTGTATTCGCATGTGTCCAAGTAGGCTTGGATGATTCCCCTTGTGGCAGAAGACTCGTCCTCGAGTTCCGACAGCAGGGTTCTTTCAAGGGACCGTGACTGGACGCTTTGCATTGCGGCGATGATCCGGGCTTTCTCCCTCTTCGGAACCCGGCCGAAACGCACCGCTGAAAAAGAGAAGAGAAAACAAAGTTAAAGGAGTCCTAAAAAAATAATAATAAAAGTGTGCAAGAGAAATTTATCGGGAATAAACTGGTTTCCCTTCACCTTTACTGAGGCTATTAATCCTTCACAAATGCCGTGTGTTGGCAAAGGCTAACTTTCTCCGAAAATACACACTGCGCATTGATATAAGTATAGATTTAATTTGCGCTAATATTTTATTGATACCCCTTTATTTAGAAACAAAAATGAAGGAATCATTTTAAAAGGCTATAAAACCGAGTACAAGACTCAATTAAATTATCAATGTAGAACGCCGCCATTATCCGAGTTCACTGCCCTTTATACGCCTGCCCGACACTTCTATGTAATATCTCAACTTACTCATATAATCAGGCGCCATTCCGTACTGTAAAAGACCTTTCAAAATGGGGAGGTCATCCTCAACGACTTTCTTGCAAACTTTAGCCATGGCTCACAATCTTATCACTCAAGAACGAAAAACCCAGCGTGATCGAAATTCTATTTGGTTAGTTCGTATTTCAAAATCAATTTGCTTCACGGCAACACTTCATACACAAAGACTCAGCGAGTCATTAGTTTACAAAGATATATCCTTAGGAAAGCAATGCGCGCGATATAATCCCGCGTCTAAATAAAAAACGGCGGAAGAAAGTCCACAATCACTCCAGTAGTCAAGCAGGACGACAGCGATCTTAACACAACCAGATTACGACGGGTGTCAAATGTTACTGAGCTGAAATAATGTTCCCTTCCACACGTCGTTGTTGCGTCGTACGAGAACTTCGCATCTCGAAGTTGCAAACACACAAACGAACGTAGGGGAAAACGTCATTTTACGTACAGGGAAGAAACAACACAAAATATCCCCTTCACCTTTCACACACACGAATTTGACCAGCCATGCACGCTCAGATCATTTCTAAGGAAAGTATAAACAAATGGAATTAATTATATCTCCGATAATAATAATTACTCCCCCGCACCAATGATTCAGGGGGCGTTTTTCTCCCCCGGGGTGCCTTTCCCCAATTCATGGGATTTGATCGTTCTCCTGGATCGTCCTTGGATATGTTCATGCCCAGTTGAGAGCCCCCCCCCCCCTAGAGGGGGCGTTATGAGATAATCGAGGAGGGGTTTGTGTATCTTTCATTTCACGTCCCTAGATGTATGTATTGACAGAATAAGTGGGGGAGGGGGGATAGGGGAAATCGAGTTCAAGGTGAATTTCGGTGGTGAAAGCGGTCATTGAACCACCGATGGCTTCTCCTCAAACTTCTACCGACCGCGTTTCACTTTCTCTTTCATTACTTTCTTGGATTCGCCTCCTTTTACTTTCCACAACTTTCTCTTAACGCCGCCGAGCTTCCTCAAGGAGACCGCCCAACTCTCTCTCACTCCCCACCTCTCTCTCTCTCTCTCTCTCTCCATCCACCGAATCTAGATTAATATTCGTACAGTTCTAAGTTATATATATATATATATATATATATATATATATATATATATATATATATATATATATATATATATATATATATATATATATATATATATATATATATATTATTTGCTACGGGTTTACGAGCGATCTACACTCATTTAAGAATTTTTATTATTATTTTTTAGGTGGAACTAGTGATTAACGTAGCCTCCGAACCATGAACATATCAACAGTGTATGGCAGCAATCGGAAAGTTTCTACTTGGCCTTCTCGTAGTATATATATATATATATATATATATATATATATATATATATATATATATATATATATATATATATATATATATATATATATAGGGTGTCCCCCAAAATGTACACACACACTTTAAATAATTGTAAAGTAGGTGTTTATTAAAATACCTTTCATTTTCAAAATTTACAATTATTTAAAGTGTGCATACATTTTGGGGGAACACCCGGTATATATATATATGACACCGTAGGAACACAATCCTGTCAACCTATTTTGAGGACCTCGACACGAAACGCTGTCCTAAAAAATGTCTATCAGGTGGTTCTTATCCTTAATCATCCGTTTTTAAATTCTTCTATAAGTTTTCGTTAAATAAAATTAAATTTACTGTGTACGTCATTTGATAATTTAAAAAATATATATTAATAAGAAATTAAATCGAACTCGACATTCTTTTATAAATAAAAATTCCCTTAGGACATCGAATTGCGGCGGGCTTCCAACTCCCCTACTGATACAGAACAAATTTGAGAGTAATAATGACGAAGGGAAACTCACCGACTTTTGACTTGTACTGGGCATAGGGATGGAGAACCATTCTCAAGTTGTATGGTGGGTGAGCCACAACCTCCAGGGTGATAAATAAGCGACTAGCTACTGCTTTATGTCACAACAGTGGCTATAATTTGACAACTTGGGATTCTTTATGAAGACGAGAGTTCAAAGACCTCTGTGGGCGGCCGTGTTAATTAGGAAGGGAGTCTCGTCCAAGATAACGACGCTAAAGAACACCGATAACAAAGGGCTTGACTGAGTTGGCCGAGTGGAGAAGCTGCGAACGCAGGCGACGTAACACAACGCCAATGCAGAATGGGAGAGGAGCACTTATGCACACGTTCTTCCACCAACTCCCAAATCTAAACTGATTCTCTTCCACCAAGAGAGGTCAGCCACCCCACCGATCCAACCTTCACTTTCCTATACACCGTTTCGTGACGTCATGAGCGTCAACTCGCGAAGTAGGTCAGCGATGACTGTATGAGTGCGCGCTATCGCGTGTAAGAGCAACATCTACGCGCACACAGACGAGAGAGCATCATTTTCACCCAACTTACTCGCATAGTACGCGCGCGCGCGCTCACAGACGCACACACCCACTAACGCAACCTAAGCCCGACGCCATTTCCAGAGGGGTACACGGCACACGGTTTGAAAATCATAGGATATTCACAGTTCTACCATTAACTACAAAATAAAATTCTTAATTATTATTATAATTATTATGATATTTATTACTATTGTTATTACAATTATTATTAGCAGTATTATTTCCCACTATCTGGATGCAATGAGACGAATTGAGGCGCTTAGCCCCACCTTCTTCGAAATTGAGGGGAATCCTGCTGACTAAGAGACCCCTTCCCCCGTCTCGTGTTCAGGGTGGGGGAACGCAAGACCTGCCCCCCCCCCCCTTCCCTCTCTTTCTCTCTGGCGCGCGCGGGCGCCCGGGATCAATACCGGGATTGTCCCTCGGCCGCGGGGCGGTGGGTGACGTCACGCGCTGGTCATTCACCCCGAGCGCCTCCTATCCTTGCGATGGCACCCCAGTAAATGACTCTCTACTATGTGGACCACGAAAGGGAGCAGGGGGTGGGGCTCTATTTTGATTGGTGCCATGGCTTTGTTTCGACGCGAGCTCGGATTATATTAATCTTATTACTAATTCTATTGAGGTTAGAGGGGAATAGGGGATGGGTCCTCATTTGTGGGAGAGGTGTTTACACAAATGACAACCCGGGAAACCGCCTCCACCCTCACTCCCTCGCTTTTTAGTTCAAGGAGACGCTTCAAATTTGTCGACTTCGGGGCTGAGAGAGCAATTCTAGCCCCCCGTTATTGCAACCGATTTGTTGCCATCTTTCGTTTCTGGTTAAAAACAACAACAAAGTTTGCCGTTTGCACTTGCGAGTTGTTCGTATTTTTAGTTGTTCGTAAGTGGCAGCTGTTCGTTATTGTGAGTTGTTCGGAAGTGTCAATCGACGGTATGGGCGAGTTGTTCGTAAGTGACATTTGGCCGTATTTGCGAATTGTTCGTAAATACAGTGGCGGCAACAAAAAAAGTGACATTGAATATTGGCAATAGAAATCGATACATAAAATCGCTTTCACGATTTTACTTGCCAACAAGCCAATGAAAAGGGGCGGGGCTTATGCCACGAGTGGATGACTCTCCTGAGCTAAGACAACAGAACTGCGCTTTATTGGAACTCACTGTCTCGTTTGAGCTCGTACAGTGAGGTTTTGGTGTACAACGCTCCAGCGTGCTGATTTCCTGCATTCGTGCCTACATTTGACGTGCTATAACTTCTGTGCAAGTGGATACAATGGGGCGGAAAAAGCTTTCTATGACAGAGAAAAGCCGTGCCTTGACCCTATTAGAGCAGGGAAAGTCTTTTATTGATGTAGCAGCAGATTTAGGAACCTCAAGAAATACGATTTATCGCCTAAAACGGGCAGCTGAGTTATTGCCACCAGGTACCATACCAAAGAGGAAGGAGGGCACTGGTGCAGCTAGGAAGACATCTCCAAGGACTGATAATATCCTAAGGCGTGAAGTGATGTCAGACCCTTCTGTAACCTCCGCTTCAATCAAGAAAAAACACCCAGACCTTCTCCAGAACGTCGCCCTCAGGACCATCCGTCATCGCTTACAGAAGGACTTAGGCCTACCGGCTCGCCGCGCTGCCAAGAAGCCACTTCTTACCAAGGCTATGAAGATGAAAAGGCTCAATTTTTGCAAAACCTATAAACATTGGACAGCTGCCCATTGGAAGAAGGTGATGTTCAGTGATGAGAGCACCTTTAGGCTGGTCAGAGGAGAGTCAAAGATCGTGCGTCGTCCCAGCAATGTGTCTCGGTATGACCCAAAATATACCGTGAAAACTGTGAAGCACCCTTTATAGTGTGATGGTGTGGGGTGCCTTTAGTGGAAACAAGGGCAGAGGAGGTCTGTACTTCCTTCCCAAGAATGTAACCATGAGGGGGACTAACTATCTCGAAGTTTTGAAGCAGCACATGCTGCCATTTTGGGAAATTCATCGGTGTGAATTTTTCATGCATGATGGTGCCCCTACTCACAGGTCCCAGTTAGTAAAAAGGTTCTTCAATGATAATAATATTAGTGTTTTGGAGTGGCCTGGTAATTCCCCGGACCTAAATCCTATTGAGAATGCTTGGAATCTGATGAAATCCAAAGTTCAAGAGACAGCATCCGGCAGCATCAAGGACCTGATAGAATCACTGAAGAAGATCTGGGTTACGATCGACCCCACCTACTTCGCAAACCTCGCTGAATCAATGCCCAATCGACTCAGAATGGTCATCAAGTGCAAGGGCAACATGACCAAGTATTAACTTTCATGAAATATTCATAATAAAATATGTAAGTTACATTTTTCTGTTTCATTTTCCCCGAATTGTCACATGTCACTTTTTTTGTTGCCGCCACTGTAGTATTTGGTCGTATTTGTGAGTTTTTATTAAGTAAAAATTGGCTGTATTTCTGAGTTGTTTGTAAGTGGCAGTTGTTCTTATTTGGGAGTTGTTCGTAAGTGTCAGTTGTCAGTACTTGTGAGTTGTTCGTAAGCGTGAGTTGTTTGTATGGGGGGCGATACGAACTCCAAGAAATAACGGTTATTAGAGATTTCTTCAAATTGACCTCAAGATCGTACTTTTGAGTAGCGGCGCTAGGATCAGCGAACTTGTTCGTACCACTGGGTGTATAAATCACCAACCCTCGTATTTAGGGGGGAAGGGGTTTGTTATGGGTCGTCAAAATCGAAGTAGAAAAAAGAATCAATGACCTAAAGACGAATAAGTCCCCTGGCCCGGACAGATTTCTACCTAAAGTGTTGAAAGAAGTGAGCACAATCTTCAACATGTCAATTCGGACCGGATGCGTTCCTAGAGACTGGCGTGAAGCGGAGGTAACTCCTATCCTTAAAAAGAGAGACCCTAGCCAGCCGTCGAACTTCCGACTTATTAGCTTAACCTCAATAGTCGGTAAACTCATGGAAAGCATCATGGTGGACAAAATGACGTCGTATTTAGAGTCCAACTTGCTATTGAGGAGTTCCCAGCATGGGTTCACGAAGGCAACGGTCATGCCTGACAAATCTTGTGGAATTCTTCCACTTCGTTTTCAGTCAGCACGACCGTGACAAGGCGGTTGATGTTATCTATTTAGACTTTTAAAAAGCCCTTGATAAGGTACCACACCGCCGCCTTCTCCGTAAAGTGCGTGCGCTGGGCATAGACGGAAACGTAGCAAGTTGGATAGAGAACTGGCTTAGCGGCAGACGGCAATGGGTGGTGTTGAATGGACAGGCTTCTGAGTGGGTGCCCGTTACTAGCGGTGTTCCTCCAGGTTCTGTCCTGGGACCACTACTGTTCATCATCTATGTTAACGACATGTATGGTGACATGGTTGCGAAGATTTCTAAATTTGCCGATGATACCAAGCTTGGTATGAACCTTGCAAAGAAAGGAAATACTGTCAACCTACAAGAAGATCTGCGGAAGATTGGAGAGTGGTTGGAAACGTGGCAAATGCCTTTTAACCTGATGCATATCGGCCACCGAATGCACTGATACTGAGAAGAACTTGGGTGCAACTATCACTAGTGACCCCAAGTTCTCGAAGCAGTGTATTGAGGCGGAGAAGAAAGCCCAAAGGATGTTAGGCTATATAAAGCGACAGTTTGGATATCGGTAAAGGAGATAGTACTATGTTTGTATAACTTTCTTGTCCGGCTGCACTTGGAGTATGCCGTAAAATTTTGGAGTCCTTCGTTTCGAAAGGACATTACGAGATTGGAACGTGTGCAACCAAACTGATTCCCTCTATCAGACACAAGAGTTATGAAGATAGGTTACGGGAATTAGATTTGTTCTCGTTGGAGACCCGGAGACTGCGTGGTCAACTTATCGAAGTCTTTCAAATGCTTCGAGGCTTCGTCAATGTAGAGTACATGTATATGTTCCAGCTTAACAAGAACAGAACCAGAAACCACGACTACAAACTTGAGCTGAAGCGTTACCACCGTGATCTGTGCGGTAAATATTTCACATATAGCATCTGCGGCACTTGGAACGCACTTCCAGTGGAGGTTGTCAACAGCAATTCTGTTGACCAGTTCAAGTCGCATTTAGACGAAGTCTTGAAAATTAGCCGTCTGGGCACGTACCCGTTGTGTGAGTGTTCTTCGAGGGCGTCAATTGACACTTTCGAAGACTGCAACTCTTACGCCAAAGGTACCCTCTTTGAATGGACCGTAAGGTCTACTAGGGTACTTCTTTTCCTTGTAGCTCTTTTGATTTATTCCTTCTCTCTCTCTCTCTCTCTGTTTTTCCCCCAATTAATCCTAAGGGCCTCGCGGGATTAGGCCATTCTTTAGTTGAAATAATACGATAATTATTAGTAGTAGTAATAGTAATATCAATAATAATAGTAGTAGTATTTAAAAATATGACACCGCGAAGGTTGTGAGCAAAGGTTCTTAAAGAAAGTGGTGAAGTTAGAGGGAAGTGTGTGAAAGAAGAGGAGAGATCAGATTCACCTAAAACGGCGAACGTGTGTGTGAGGGGAGGAAATCAATGTATGGCAGTAAAATACATAATAGAGCTACCACTAAAATTCATCATACCTCCACTTCCTCAAGCTTACACACAATCACACGCGGTTGTTTAGGTCAGGTCTTAGAGCTGACGAAAACAGAGAGAGAAAGAGAGAGAGAGAGAGGGAGATGTGGTTAAAAAGGCAATGTTGTAGCTAACTAAGCTCTTCATCAAGCCCTCAGAAGGAGCTTTTCTTAAGTCACGAGAGGATATCGCATAAGCCAGCCTTTCTAACGTAATAAAATGGCTGACTTATGCGCTATCCTCTCGTGACTGTAAGAAGAGCTTCTTCCGAGGGTTTGAAGATACACACATACATGCAGACACACGGACACTGATCTGCCTATTTTGGCCAAGTGTGACGTCAATCCAGATTGGACATCTTGGGTAAGGATGGTGGTCTAACGGTTGGTTAGGCTGGCAAATAGTTTCAGAATGTTAGTCTCATTTTATGCCCCCCCAGTGACCTCTAACATAAGAGGTCAGCTGAGGTCAAAGTCTGGGAGTGCAAAACGCCGAGGATGAATGCAAATCGTGTTTACACTTGACCCACAATGACCTGACCACGGCCGCCAGTTGTCCGGAGTCGGAGAAGCAGTCAAGAGGAACGATTTATAAGGAGGGTTTCTGGGTAAGGGGTCGGGTGGGTTGGGGGTTATATGCTTCAGGGCTTTGCAGATAGCCTGAGCTTGATTAGAAGCGTTACCTATATATTCCTGTGACGTAATTTTGTATAATTATTTTTATTTTGTAATGTTTTTAATCAATAAAGATTTGAATTTGAATTTTAATCTGGGTACAATTCGCCGTCATGTCAATCCGTTTGTCATCACTCGACAATGTATTTCCAAGCTGCAGTTATCCACTAACAACGCGGGGCTCTCACCAGCACAGTGGATAAGGCGTTGGACTTCTAACACCAAGGTATCGGGTTTCAATCCCAGTGAGAGTGGGATAAAAATCGGTAATCGTAGGGAGCTAATCGCCTAATAACGACGCGCTGAGTCTGACACATTGGCGCCGGCCTTTCCAGACACACACGCCATCATACACATAGTCAACGGCAACGCCACAGTATCTTCCTTCCCCGCACACAACTCATCACTCTTCACTCCCGATACCTACCGAAGGTGTTTTAAAGTTCATAATCCCCTGACGAGTAAGTGGTGCCCCCCCCATTGGATTACGAAGGGCTCCTTCCCCGCTGTTTGGTATCAAATCGTATTACTATTCTTCCTGCACCTGCCCTTGATTCCAACGTGCTCGTTAGCCTGTCATTCTGATCTTAATGTAAATTTCCTTATCTGGTAAAAGGAGCTCGCCCAAAAGATTGAAAATGGCCTACTGGGGACAGGGACTAGAATAAAAATCAAATGGTTTTGAAAACTCTCGGTCAGTAACATCATATATTGCCCCCCCCTCCCCCGGTTAGGAATAGAGCCAGGAGACTACCGTTAACTCAAATCTAACCATTTTTATCATCTACGCTTAACCCTAGTCTTTTTCATCCCTCCCCTTAACCCTCACCTTTTTACCACGCCCCTCAACCCTAACCTTTTACCACGCCCCTCAATCCTAACCTTTTTACCACGCCCCTCAACCCTAACCTTTTACCACGCCCCTCAACCCTAACCTTTTTACTACGCCCCTCTTTAACTGTACCATAGCATTTGTCACAGCGAGCGCTGAGCCTCCTTCCTTCCCGCCGTATCTCTCGAAAAGACTCGATTCCACGTACCATCTCTGGACATGCCGACGGCGATGCATTTCTTCAGCCGGCAATACTGGCACCGATTCCTGTTCACACGCTGGATGCTGCATTGCTGGTTCTTGGTACACGGACGGTACTGAATTTTCTGCTGGATGCTTCGTCGAAAGAATCCCTACGAATCAAGAAATTATGAAATTAGTTGCGGGGAAAATATCTTCCTGCTACGCGCGGTAATCCCAACCGAACATATTCTTTCCCAATTTCCACGTAGGAGCAAATTTTTATCTGCCTCTCCCATAACCTGGAATCTACTTATTTCCTTGAATGGCAAGAATCTACCACGCATGCGCACACACTCACACAGTTTGTTCTAGGAATGAATAGGAGCGCGCGCACCTTAACCCGTTGTTTCTTGCAGAACACGATCCTCGCTCGTCTCTAAGCAGGTCATTAAACTCTTGACGTCACTGTACTTTCCGCTAGGACGCGAGAACTTCCAGCAACGCCTCACCTCTCGCGTTCTTCCATAACATTCTTTTAAAACGGGTTGAGAACACTCAGTCAATGAAGGGCTTTTGAAGACAGGCAGCATTTGGCAGTGAACTTGAAAAAAAAATCGCCTATGCCAGAAGCGTCTTACGAGCAGTAAATAGCTACGAATTGCTTACAACGCTTGTTTCAACGCTATCTCCTCTAAATTCCTAAAAATTAATGGTTACAAGTTGATTTTTTCCTCCAAGGGCACTGCATTAATGCGTATTTACTGCGTAGTGGGATTATGATGCTGATGATAATATCACTTATGATGAACATCGATAGTAGACAAAAGTCTAGAAGATGCCTTTAATTGATGTAGTATTCTTCGGTAGATTTTCAAATTACTAATGATAAAACTGCCTTATTCACTAAAATACCCACAATATCACAATGGTAGGACAAAAGTACTGATTTTTGTTTCTCTGTTGCGTCACACACACAAAAAAAACTAATGGAATAAAAGTACTAGAGAAACCACGCTTCCCCTAAGTTCAACGATTGTATCCAAAGATTCGCAAAAAATCTCCGTGGTTGTTCCATCAACCTAAATGGATCCCAAAGGCGACCAGCCGCAGATATGGCAAAACAGCAGACGCAGAACAACCGCAATGATAATAATATCCTGCGCGGTAACGGTGGTAAATAGGTGAACAAACCCACTGGTTGATGGTAATGAACGAACCGTTCTAGGCAGTTAGGAAAATACGCTTGACTCGCGGTCGAGATGCTGTTTGAACGTTAACGAAGCATAGAAAAAACGAATATAGAAGATGGCGTTCTGTACACATGTCGTAAATGGAAGGAGTCATAACTCTTTGGACGTTATTTATGTTTTTTGCGATCAATTCCGCTCAAGACTTTGGTTACTTAATTGCCTTCCAAGTTCCAGAATGACTTCGTTGAATTCATTTTCAGGGATCTGTTAGAAGAATCAGTCAACCGAAACTATGTATCCTCTTCGTCGCCCTACCCCCTCGTATCTCTCCATATCCCCAACTCAGCCCCCAATCCGTGTAAGATGCAATATCCCCCCCCCTCCCCTCTTCTTCTCCCGTTAGCAATCTGGAGAGGCAAATTCTACTGGGTCAAAGTCCTCGGTCGCCTCTGGTCCTTGCCTGAGAGTCGAGTTGAGAAAATAATATAGATGACCTCTCTCGCTTCGTTAGTCCATTTTTCGTGGAAATTGTGAAATTCTCTTCGTTACGAACTTATTTTAGTGTTAACTAATTCTTTTTCAGTTCTTTGTCGAGATTGGAATAAGTGTGTCGCTAGTTGTTGGTCGATTAAGATCAGGCAGCGGTGGTTTTCAAATTTCCCAACTCTATTGTTATTAGCTGCTTCTGAGAACAGGAAGGAACGAACATATACTTCTTGTAAGAGACGAAGAATAAATTCGCACAGAGTTCCAAATTTGAAGTTTGTATTGGTAAAGTAACGTGCCAAATCCTATTTATGTGGTCTCTTTTAAATTGAGAAATTGAAAAATCCGTGACAAAAGTATCTTAAATGTGTTAAACTTCCTTTCTATTTAAGAAAATCGCCTATTATGCTGTTTGTTACTCCCGGGTAGACGATAAATAAAAGTACTCGGCTCTTGCTATCCACTTGTCAACAAATCTGATTTTTTAGTATTGGATTTCCCTAGTGAGTCTAACGGGTATTTAGCAACACACGTAGTGGAGTGGTGATGTCAGCATTAACTAAATAAACAGTTCTAACACTATTCTCCTCACGTAGAGTTCAATGACTCTCAGCGCAAGAAAACATCCTTGCGGAAAAGAAAGAAAGCAAACAACTCCAGAACATTTCAACAGAAATTCCCCTTTTTAGTTCATGGATCGACGCGCGTTGAACTTTTGTTTTAATCTTTAGATCTTATCATGACGACCATCGACAGGGATATAACGTTGAACTTAATAATGGCGCCATATTAGCGCGATTTCAAGTCCGAGTCCTTTCACACGGAGATGCTTGGGAGCCTGTATGCAAACGCGCAGGTCTCTTTGACTCAGGAGTTCAATTACGCAAAGAAATCTACGAGAAAATTGAGTGAATGGTGAGAGAGTTCAGTAGTAATTGTTAGAAGGAATGTAAAGAAATAAGCCATTGAATGTACCTAGAGGTGGTTTTGGGAGTGACCCTGGTGAGTGGAAAGGCCGAGTGAGGCAGAATAACGAGTAAGTACGAAGGATAGAGACAAGAATTTGGAGTACGGTTATGAGAGCCTGGAGGAAATGTCATCATTCCGCATTTCCGCTCGGATCACCAGGGAGAGAGAGAGAGAGAGAAGAGAGGGTCTTATCAGGGCGATAAAATGTGCAATCTCTCGACCCATATTCAGGACACTTGCCTCGTCCATTGCCCCTTTGTGTGTGTACATGTGTGTGTGTATATATGTGTGGAACATAGTAAACAATCACGTGAATCGTATTTACCGATCCATTAGAAGGCGCGGTGCATAATAGTGCGCAGAATCATGAAGAGAGAAAGTAGCGTCATATCGGAATCATTCCTCAGAGTACAGCCGCATTTGTAGCGTGAAATGCACGGAGGGTTGTTGAGGTAGGGAGGAGTAAAGAGAGAGAGGGTGGTTAAAGAGAGAGAAAGTGTGAGTTTGAGTGAGAATTAGAGAGAGAGAGAGAGAGAGATAGAATGAAAATTAGAGAGTGAGAGTTAGATAAAGAGAATTAGAAAGAAAGAAAGTTGGAGAGTGTTACATAGATAAATAGAGAGAGAGAGAGAATAAGAGAGAGAGAGCTAGAGTGAGAGATAGTTATATAGATAGGGTTAGAGAGAGAAAGTTGTGGAGTGTTAGATAGAGTTAGAGATAGATAGAGAGAAAGATAAAAGAGTTAGAGAAATAGTTAGAGAGAGAGACAAAAAATAGTTAGAGAATTGACAGATCGAGAGAGTTATATATAGAGGAGGAGGTTACAGAGTTAGGGAGAGATAGTGAGAAATAAAAAGTTAAAGCGACAGATTTGGAGAGAGAAAAAAGCAAAACAAACGGGTAGATAGATAATTAATAATCGATTATCATGTAATTTAATCATTCACTATATTCCTTAAATTTCGAATAATGACACCCCTACATCTTGCAGCCATCCTCATATATATCCCCCCCCCCCTCTTCCCCCTTCCTAGACGTGCCCATGTGGTCTAACCGCGGTCATCAGAGTTCAATCACCCTGGCACATTACCTTACAGATCTCCTAAACACGTGATGATTATTAACATGTTCTCCTTCAGTGCGCTGTCCATTCTCCCGCGCTAAACTACACCTTCCATAAAATAGCAAGAAAAAACACACTCCAAATGTCAAGGGAATTGACTTCCCATTTAACACTGCAGTTCATTCATGGTCAACTATTTAAGATAACTATTCAAGTTTAAACGGTATGAAACCACCAATCTATTTCAATTTAATTAGGATATAAAATCAAGTAGGAAAAGGATAAAATAAAGAAAATTTACCGTGTAAAATTATAAGATATTTAATTTTTCATTAAAATTATATATTTTTTTTAATTTCTCCGTTTGGTTATTATAATTTGGTAATATTCACAATTTTAAATGAAATGATATTGATGCGAGAGGAATTGTTTCTAAATTATAATAGTCACTACTGAAACCATTTTCTTTGAATTTCTATCGTTTTCTTTTCTTTGAATGGGCAACTAAAATCTAAATGAAGTAAGGGTAATGTAGGTACCGGATTTTATTATAAGAATAAAATACGAATAAATAAAACAAATGATTTGTTGGAAAGAGACTAAATTAAATTATACCGAATGCTATTTTTATAATAATTATAATTTTTAAAAATAATGGATGAGTTCATAAATAAATGCATTTATTTCTCATAAAAATTCAAATGAATGCTAGCGTATCCATTCAATAGGAATTCCCTTATTATTTTTTCCTTAGAGCATTTAATAGGGCCATGGAAAAGATATACAGTTGATATTTTTTTTTTAAATTTCAAATAAAATTTTTTAAAATGTTTTAACATACTTTTCTATTTTCTTTACAGTTAAATTATATCACGCAAGATAAACATTTAGTATGATTATTGATTATAAATTTAAACATTATTTCTATGAAAATTCCAAAATTACTAGCAAAAAATTTCTTAACTCTTGGGCGAATAAGGCTTGATTTAATTATTTACAAAGGTCCCCCCTCCCGCCTACCCTTACGTTCCCAATGAAAATCTGAGTTGATTTTTTGTCTTCCTTGAAATTGCTCACTAATTCTGTAACGAAGAATTAGTCAGCCCAACATATAATTAAGGGTACGTAACCTTTTTAAAACGCGACCAGATTAATGTTTTTTATTTATTCAACGTATGGCCGGTTTTTAATTATGCCCTTAACGCCAGCTCGGAAATACTGAAAGAATAACATAAAAAGTCATTTTTAACCGACATGACAGTTTAATAAATTGGTTTAAAATTTACTACAATTATTATCGACATAAACAATTCACACCTAAGGCGACTGCAATATTTACAGAGGTCTTTGCCTGGCAACATTCAAGGCCAAAAATGGAGGCAAACAGAATGATTTATTTCAAATAGGCGAATGAAAGAACATTTGTTCTGTAAAAATATATCATTAAAGTAACAAAAACATTATCAAATGAAGTAACAAGAGATTCACGAATGTAGAGCTGATTTAATTGGATTCCAAATTGATTTCGTTTAACGTGGCAGCAGAGCCGTAGCAATATCTAATGGGCCCCTGCCCACAAATCAAGATTGTGGGGCTCCTATAACAATCTTCCTGTAATACAAATATCCGGGTGTATCATTAATGACACAGTTGAAAGGGAATAGATAAATCAGATAATTACAGAAAATGTGTATTCAAAAATTTTATATTTTCATTAATAAAATAAAAAAAAATGCCCACAGTGGGGGGTCGGGGGGCGGTTGCTACGTCTCTGCGTGGCAGTAATATAACTGAACAATGAAGAGAAAATAAACTTATACTGCCAAGTGAAGTCATTATGTTTCTCTATTAATCGTATAAAAATAGACCACTTAAGTTAATCCATTTTCATATATGAAGTAACATTATATTTATCGCTGGCCTCGGATTTCCTAAAGGAGATTTCGCATAAAGATCTCGTGCGACCTTCAGAAAGGTCAAGTACTTGTAATTAATCCTATCAACCAACTAATCGCATACGTGCATTGTAATAAAGCACAATTACGATGAAATAATGCCCATCAATGCTGTATAAATACATTGGTATTCATTGGGTACTGAACCACCACAATATATACGGTTGAATTGTACCCATTTTTCAAAGTAACTCAAATGAATTGGATTGCAATGTTGATATCCAAATTGGATCTTAAATATGATCCTTTCTTTGTCTCATCGCAGCATTTCTCTGTTATCCAATAAACACACGAGAAACAAACAAATGAAAAATTATGTTGCTTGGCAAACGAGAGAAAAATAACAAATGACTTCCTGTATTACGTCTACAGTGGTATTTGAAGACTATGTACGAGTATATGAGTAGGGCGACTTATGCCCAAGTAGGCAATCGCCAGATGGGCTCCTTCAAAAAAAATAATATGTACGAGTATAAGGTGGTGGCCCTCAAGTTTGAATAATGGTTGCTCTCTTGTATAAACTTCTAAGAAGCTTTAGGACCAGTATGAGCGAGTCTTTTCGACTTCTTTCACTAGTTTTGTTGTTTTCTCATCGTGTCTTTTGTCCCTATTCATCTACCTCTTCCCCCTCCACGACTTTCTTCGTTCTCCTCTACATGGAGTCGTTGAGTAACACAATTTCCTTTCTTGTCTCAATAAATAAAAGAAAATGTGTAGGAATATGATGAAAAAAACAAGAGCTCTTACCTTGCATCCTTCGCAGGAATGGACACCGTAGTGGAAGCCTGAAGCTTTGTCTCCACAGACGCGACATAAAACCTGTGTTCCATCAAACTCTGCAAATAAAAGAAAAAACTACCATCACATATCAGTAAATATACTCTTTGGGGTAAGAAAGAAATTTACTTTTTATACACTGCACTCCTGGCAGAGCAATCATGTTGTGAAAGAATGCTACGAGACACCATATGGGAAGCGAAAATGCAGTTTTGGCTATGATTACTTAAGCGTTAAATTTAAATGTATTACTGCGGCGAGGCAGTTGCAATGTATACTTATTCCAAATAATAAGTAAGAATTTATGCAAAATCCTTCCATGTTTTGCAGGCATAATGAACACAGAAAAATACCACGATTCGTTTTTGCTGAATAAAATAATCCCCAGTGGTGAAACTTTAAAATCTGTTTCAAGATGTGTCCATTTGTTGTCTAAAAAGCAAATCCCAACAAGGAACGAAGTTAGGAATGACATAATGCTCGATTAAATTGATAAATGCTTCATTCAACAAGGTCCTGTTGCAAGAGAAAGAGACGAGTTGTTGCCTAATCTTTAATTCAACTTACCAAGATTCTCAAGTACTTTAGTTATATACTCAGTATCTTCTTGTTTGTCTGCCAATGCATACATGGTTCACCAAATTGATGAAAGTTTGTCAATTCAAGTACAGAATTCACTAACTACATATGTAACAAAGTAGAAAACACTCAAGCTTTTAGATCAAGTTCACTATTAACATCACAATTCGGTATAATGGTAGGGATATGTATAAGATAAAGTAGTGAAAGCTATCCACTTCTGGGTAGGGTGCGCCTCAACAAAGTGTATGTTGAGGTTTGCGGGGCAAAGTAGGCCTATGCCAGATATTGAGGGAAATAAACCACTTTCACGAGCACGCCTTCACTATACGGAGACTAAATTCGCTTTCAGTCTACAACAGCAAAGTGCACGATGAGAGTTAGCCGTTGTGAGGGGGCGGGAGAGCATTGAGGTGGGGCTTCAACTTCAATCCACGACTCTGATTGGCGGAGCGATCTGCATTGCATGACGTCAGCCGGGAGGACACTGACCTTCCTGCTGTTTTAACTTGTATATATATATTTTTAGTCATTATTCTCTGCTGTAGATTAGAAAAACAAATTATGTTTTATACCCATTCACTTATTTGTTTATCATGGTTTTGTAATATATATAGTATCGGGGTTTAGAGAATAATGAAATTGATTCACGGCTGACGATATTCCTCCGTAAAACAGCAAGAATTGAGTAGATTGGTAGACGGAATTGAATTATTCTTTGTAAATAGTTTTGTTTACATGATTCATTTCTGTCATGTTTCCGTCCAAGTCTCTGTCCTGGTTTGTATCCATTTTGCCTTTCTGTTCCGTCCCTTTTTTTTGTATTTGGCAGGGATAAAAACACTGAACCAGGTGGATTGAACAATCTTGAGGTGTTAAAGTTTATGTAGGTTCACTCACCTTCTCATTCCGTTCACTTCCGATCATCAGTGAAGCGGAAGTGTGTTATTAAGACGCGGGTTGAATGCGCCTTCAGGAAGAGGAAGGAAAGAAAGCGGTCGCTGATCTACGGAAAAACCATTTTTACCTCTGACCTCCGCCATGGTGAAAAAAATAGTCCTAAACCTACCACAATCTTTCCAAAGGAGGAAAGAACCTTATAACCTTAAATGGTAGCCTAAAATCACCGGTCATTCAGGATTAGAAACTGTGTCTCCAAATGCTAATCATTCTTCAGTTTCATAAGGGTTGATTTAGTCGGTGACTCTAGCTGTTCGTGCCAGAGTGATGTAATTATTGGCTGAGCAGCTATGTGCACTCAACATCCTCAGCAGCATAGAACTGTTTCGTAAGATGAACTATAAGAATCATGTGTACTAAACAGAGAGCGGGGGCCATCGCGATTAAGTAAGAAAGAGTTGGCACTTGAGTGCCACAATGCACGAAGCGTAGAGAGAGATACTTCTTGCATAAGGGTGCCAGAAATATGTCGCTGGAGAGGAGGGGAAATAGTGCCACTTAATGTGTGGTTCTTATATAGAGGTTCGGCTAATAGCTATTCTTCTGGGTCCAGCCGGGCCCCAGCACTCCAATACTGCAGTGGCACGAGATGCCTCCACTTCGAATCGAATGAATTTGATGTCGCAGCTAACTTCGCCGTTTGAAGGTCACTCGGCTCTGGGTCGCTGACCTAGCAAGGTCTCTCGCTCCGAAATCAAATTTAGACTCACCATTCTGTATCTGAGTGATTTCAAGAGGGGAATTTAGCCACGACTTTTTCACTCATATATATATATATATATATATATATATATATATATATATATATATATATATATATATATATATATATATATATATATATATATATATATATATATATTACACATTGGTTATTAGGAGCCGTATGTATGGGACGTGCGGCACTTCAAGTCATCAATGCCCTAATACTCTTGTTGAATTATTATTATTTAAGAAACTAAAATCGCCATGGACATCTTTAAGAGGTCTTTGACTAGTTTTTTTTAAAGAAAGTTGTAAAATTGTGTGAAAGATAAATTACCAGAAAATCCTAGAGAGGAGACTACGAGGATCACTCTTAACCATGAAGACGCATGACTCTCCCAATTGTGCTCAAAGCCCTCCGCATTTAAGCAGATCCCCGGCGGAGAGACGCAGCTCAAGTTGAAGGTCACTCTGCTACACTCCACTCCACTCTCTGTAGCTACGAGTGAGTGTGTCGGCTTATGTGTATACGTGTATTTGTGAGGACGTGTGCGCGTGAGGATCAAAAGTTATAATCTCATCGAAATCTTAATGCAGTGGTGTTGTATGGCGGTGGCTTATGGGAAAGCCAGTGTGTAGTGGTGTGATTGATTTGTGGATTGGCGTGAAGTGAGCGTGGCTGGCAGGGATGCCCCGACGCGCACGCGCCTATCCGACAAAGGTGGCGGAGCGAGAATTGCGCGCTCTTCGCTTCAAGGTCAAGGTCAGAGGATAAACGAGAGGCAACGGTTGGGGTGAAAGGGGGAAGACGGGAGGGGATATGCGGGAGGGCCAAAGAGTTGGAGGGGGAAGGGATTCAAGAGAAACCCTTTAGTACAAAGAAAGTAGGGAAGATGCGAAGGCAGGAGTGAAAGAGAGATATGTACGTATGTGTATTACGTATGTTCTGAAGAGAACGAAGGATGCTTTTTGCACACATTTACACGGTTCTTCCGCACTATTCACCTCTACTTGTCGCAGAATCTACCTGTCTCTACTTCGACAGTAGATATGTGTGGATGGAATTTCAGATTTAAATTCCAACCTAAACAAAAACCAGTTTGGGGGTACGTTTTTGCCTCCTCCCCTTTCCACGATCCTTCCTGACTCCCTCCTCCCCCCGTCCCCAAACGAACGCCCCAGACCTTGGAATGGGCAGGGCGAATAAGTCCACAGCACATTAGGAAGTCGAGTCCCGGAATGGACAGAAGTAGTGCTGTTCCCTAAAGGAGCGGGAGGAAGGGGGGATGTGAGACGGGGGCGACATAAGGACAAAACTGCCAAGGTCAGTCAGGTCTTTCACCCAGAGCGACAGGCGGTGGGGCATAGCGGAAGACGCGTCGAGTTATAACTCGAAACTGCAAGGGTAGCCTCGCCGAACGGCGATACGGGCCTACCTTCTCTCCTTCCGCGGGCCACTCGGGCAAGAGGGCGGTGCGCGAAAACAACCGAGACCAGGGAAACAATCGAGCTAATAACACGCCCTGGTTTTCATAGCAACATCCCTTTGAAAGAAGCCCTCCCACAAACCTCACCAGCTTTTTTTTTTTACCTAAAATTGACAAGCTAAACACCAACGATGGCATCTCCCGAAAAAAATGTAAGAAGAGTAAATTAGTGATGTAGTGCAAGTAAAAATGGGTGGAAGTTCCTTAGCCCGAGCATTCGAAAGAGGAGACTACTTGGCGCTATCTAGGAACAGGCATTTATTGCCATGGAATTGAGGCTTTTAAGAAGAGAAACAAGGCGGGTTTATGGAAATTTCGACTCAAACGTTCATTGGATTGCGTGCCCTCCAATCCCTAATGTGTGAAAGAGGATCTGTGGCTATATATTTTGTACATATATTCGCTTCCTCTAACTTCACCACTTTTTAGATCTTTCTTTACAAAGTTCTAGTCAGAAAAATGCCCTCGTTGGTAGGCAACTCTACACTTTTCTAAATGCATAAAATTACCTATATTTGTGGGGGGGGGGCACACCCTAACACTACACTCCCTTACAACAGTATGTGGTGTGTCCCCTGCTTGGGCAGGAGTACAAAATACATCCAAGCAAACAAATTAATTTCCTGAAGTGAAACTGGGTCTAATATGGTTCTGCAGGAGACAAACGCCCCCCCAAAACCCCCTGCAGGAGAAAAACGCCCCCAACCCCATGCAGGTGGCTCTAAGCCTGGGTATGGCTAGCTTTATGGCAGGTGCAACGGGCACAATGCCAAGTGCCATTGGTGTGATGGAGAACATATTTGCCTCGTTCGGACATTAATTTGGTCTTAAGATTTGGTTTTCTTACCTAATTCCAGGGGTTGTTCGGCAGGAGACTGAGGGCAGCCCTTATGGTTAGGATTGATTGGGTCAATGTAGGGCAGGGGAGGGACTGACGTAAACATAACCTCCATAGGGAAAGATCGAACCAACCAGATTCTACCGACACGAGACGGTATGGGCCACTATCTGCTATAATAATCCGTTTTATGGGGTTCTTTTTCACAAGTTAGCTTCTTTAAACTCTTTGTTATACACTACAGTACTCAGGACAGACACATGCTTACCGTCAGATAGTGAAAGTAATAATATTAGCACACATCTCTCCTGGGCCTAGCTTCAGCAAGTGAGCCTTGACCAGGCGCACGCAATTTCGATCCTTACGTCCCCCGCGCAAAAGGTACCTCGGTTTACATCTTTGCTCCCTGACCAATCAGCGAAGAGGAGTATTCTGAGGCAAGCTGATTGGTTCATGGTCGGAAGAGGTCAATGTCCGGACCTTGACTCTGTTCATTTCTGGTTATTAGAAGAGAGAGAGAATAGCTTCACTGAGGAATACAGTTTCACCTTTACCCGAATCCTTGAGACGCCGATGAAAAGATGCCAATTTCGCTCTAATTCGCCCACACGAAAAGAATTAAATTTCCTTCCGCCATCCTTTACCGATCACCTACATTGGTATAGTCAACTTCCAAACCTCATTTTCTCGCCCACATTCGGGAAACAGGGTGAATGCGCGTATTTTTCCTGGGTGTTTTTTATGTCACGCATCGCCAGCAACGGAGGCTACCTAACATCCTGGCCTGCTGAGGAAATGTGTGGGAGAAACAAGATGCAACTCTTGAGAGACGCGTCACAGTAATCCACCCTGATATTGGTCTGCTGTTAGCAACAAATTGGATTTTTAACAACCTCATCCTAACGCGAGACTATACTGCAGCTGGTAGCTTAGATAATGGTGGTTAGTAGTCAGTAGGTAGCTGATAGAAAGGGTGATAGAGGACTGATAATAGAGTTGATGGTTCGATTTCACGGTCACATTTTAACAAGTGCGATTCGGTTGTTGGAAGAGTGCTGGAAAGATGATTGTTGAGGCGCATCTACACAGTTGCTAGAAGTTTCATTATTTTCAAACAATGAAATGAAACACAGTTGCACTCTCTCTCTCTCTCTCTCTCTCTCTCTATATATATATATATATATATATATATATATATATATATATATATATATATATATATATAAATATATATATATATATTATAATTGAGTTGTGTTCTCTTATAAACACTGTCACTGTTCTGGGTGGGGGGCGAAAACTCCCTTCCCCCTCGAAAATTTTTCTGTGCATCCCATTCGCTCTTCCAGCACAATTACCACACATTGAAGAAATGTGTTTTTGTGGCTGAGCAAAAGTTGCATTCTCATTTATACGACGATGACTTCGACACTTCCACAAACAATAGTGCATTTGTCACACTGGTGTTGGCAGAGAGG